>JBBMOL010000437.1:0-64278 GCA_037954665.1 Laguncularia racemosa
ATAGGGGCACTTTCCTAAATATCTTTTTAAAGGTCGCAATAGTCGGCCTTTTTGAGACATTCCATGATAGGTTGTCACCCATAGGAGGACTTTTTGAAAAATTTCATTGGGTTTTGTCCACATAGGGGCATTTTTCCGAAAACACTTTTCAAGGTCACCCCCGAGGGGCATTTCGAGCATTCATCATAGGTTATTAGCCCGGGGGGGCACTTCCAAAAGCTTGTTCCAAGGTAGCCCATAGGGGGCACTTTTTGGGACATTTGTATTTTTTGTTAGCCTATAGGGGCACTTTCAAAAAAATTTTTTTTGGGGTTTTGGCATAAAAGGTTTCGCCTAGGGGGCACTTTCCAAAAAAGATCTTTTTCTCAAAGTTCCCTAGGGGGCACTTTTGAGACTTTTTAATTAGGTTAGTCAGCCCATGGGGGCATTTTCCCCTAAATATTTTTCTAAAGGTAACCCCTTTGGGGCATTTTTTTGAGCTTTCCATCATAGGTTAATCCCCAAAAGGGGGACTTTCCTAAAACATCTGTTCTCAGGGTCAGCACATAGGGAGGCACTTTTTGAGACATTCTATGATAGGTTAGTCAGCCCATGGGGGGCACTTTCCAAAATATTTGTTCTCAAGGTCAGCCCATAGGGGGCGCTATTTGAGACATTCTATCGTAGGTTAGTCAGCTCATAGGGGGCACTTTGCTAGAACATCTATTGTCACTATCAGCCCATAGGGGGCACTTTTTGAGACATTCTATCATAGGTTAGTCCGCTCATAGGGGGCACCTTCCTAAATATCTGTTCTCATGGTCAGCCCAATGGGGGCACTTTTTGAGACATTCTATCATAGGTTAGTCTGCCCATAGGGGCACTTTCCTAAAACATCTGTTCTCAAGGTCAGCCCTTAGGGGGCACTTTTTGAGACATTCTATGATAGGTTAGTCAGTCCTTAGGGGGCACTTTCCTAAATATCTGTTCTTAAGGTCAGCCCATAGGGGGCACTTTTTAAGACATTCCTTCATAAGTTAGTCAGCCCATTGGGACACTTTCCTAAAACATCTATTCTCAAGGTCAGCCCATAGGGGCACTTTTTGAGACATTCCATCATAGGTTAGTTAGCCTAGGAGGGACACTTTCCTAAAACATCTCTTCTCGAGGTCAGCCCATAGGGGGCACTTTTTGAGACATTCTATCATGGGTTAGTCATCTCATAGGGGGCACTTTTTTAGACATTCTATCATGGGTTTGTCAGCCCATAGGGGGCACTTTCCTAAATATCTGTTCTCAAGGTTAGCCCATAGGGGGCACTATTTGAGACATTCCATCTTAGGTTAGTCAGCCCAAGAGGGGCACTTTGCTAAAACATCTGTTCTCAAGGTCAGCCTATAGGGGGCACTTTTTGAAACATTCTATCATAGGTTTGTCAGCCCGTAGGGGGCACTTTCCTAAATATCCGTTCTCAAGGTGAGCCCATAGGGGGCACTTTTTGAGACATTCTATCATTGGTTTGTCAGCCCATAGGGGGCACTTTCCTAAAACATCTGTTCTCAAGGTCAGCCCATAGGGGGGCACTTTTTGAGATATTCTATCTTAGGTTAGTCAGCCCATAGGGGGCACTTTCCTAAATATCTGTTCTCAAGGTCTGCCCATAGGTGGCACTTTTTGAGACATTCTATCATAGGTTAGTCCGTCGATAGGGGGCACTTTCCTAAATATCTGATCTTAAGGTCAGCCTATAGGGGGCACCTTTTTGAGATATCATTTTTATCTTAGGTTAGTCAGCCCATAAGGGGCACTTTCCTAAATATCTGATGTCAATGTCAGCCTATAGGGGGCACCTTTTTGAGATATCATTTTTATCTTAGGTTAGTCAGCCCAAGATGGGCACTTTCCTAAACATCCTCTCTTAAGGTTAGCCCATAGGGGGCACCTTTTGAGACATTCTATCATAGGTTAGTCACCCCAAGAGGGGCACTTTCCTAAATATTTGATCTCAAGGTTAGCCCATAGGGGGCACTTTTTGAGACAGTCTATCATAGGTTAGTTAGCCCAAGAGGGTCACTTTCCTAGACTTCCTCGATTAGTTAGCTTAGAGGAGCACTTTTCGAACCCATCGATTTGTTAGCTCAAAGGTGCACTTTTCGAATCTATCAAGTGATCAGCTCATAGGAGCACTTTTTCAAACTTTTGATGACCGATTAGTCAGCTCATAGGAGCACTTTTCGGAAATATTTTTCCAAATAGTCGCTAGTCTAACAAGACGCTTCTGTTGACAGGTAGCCAGCTCATAAGGGCGCTTCCTAAGATAATCTTCTTTTCAAGGTTGCTTGTCTGATAAGACGCTTCCTATTATCATTTCTTCTACACTCCTAAACAATGGTTGAGATGTTTCCTATCGCCAACTAGTCAGCCCATAAAGCACTTTTGGGGAGGGAGCATTACTCTAAATTGTTAAGACCATTTTAAATCGTGGGATTATTAGCTCTTGGACCATTTTCCTACAAAAAAAACAAATTCTAGATACTAGCCAAACCAAGGCGTTATCTATTTAAGAGGCCAAAAATGGCGTCTTTCTTGTCTTTGTAGTTAAGTTTTTCAAACTTTACTACAAAGAGGGGCAGTTGTAAACACCCCATGTTTGCCCTAAGAATTAATAATAATTAATAATAATCAATTTTCAATTTTTTCCAATTTTTCTCTAATTTGGCAAAAATAATAAAAATATTCAAAAAAATAAAAATAAATAGGAAAACACATCAATTTTGAAAAATGATTTCAGAAAGGGCAATAATAAGGAATAAATAATTTTTACAAATTTTTGAAATTTCAAAAAATACAAAAAAAATAAAAAAATTGCATTGCATATATGCAATTTGCGAAATAAACAAAATTAGGAAAATGGGCTAGCTCAGCTGGTCCGAGCCGTGGTCAAGTAGGTGTGTGCGGGTGCGAGGTCGGGGGTTCGAAACGCAGGGGAAGCAGTTTCCGCGTTTTGCGATTTTTTTTCATTTACCTAGGACATGTGGTAGCATCTGATTGGCTAGAGGGAACGCAAGCCCCGGGCGTGTGATCATCTTCAACCTTAGTCCGAGATCGCCGGTGAGGGAAAAATTCGAATTTCGGCCGTTTCGATTCGATTTTTTGCACAAATCCAACAGATCTTCAACAGAATTGAGATAAACATCATCCAATTGGAATCAAATCTCAACAAATCGAAGGATTTACACGAATCGGAGTTGGTTCATTTAACCGCAAATCCGATTTGCCTCAATCGGTGGAAATCTGAGCTTATCTAGCTCGATTTCGAGAGCCTATAAATAGAGGATGAAGTGAGGAACCCAAACCACAGAAAAAAAGTGAGAGAAAGTGAGAAAAGAGTGAATCAGAGACCACCGGAGGAAATCAAAGCCGCGACCGTCGATCAGGAGCTAAGCAACCACCAGGAGGCGTTTTTGGAGCAAACCACCGCCACCATTGGATTCCTCACCCTCGATAACCTAAGATTCAACACCTCACCTGCTGCAAAAGGCCGCCGGAACGCCGTCAACGAGCACTCCCCGTCACCGTGTTCGACCGATCCGACCGACCTATTCGACCGACCCGTACACTGACCCGGATCTAGGTAAGTCGGATTTTCCGGATTTTTCAATTTTTTTTATTTTAATTTTTTATTTATTTCGATTATTTTTATTTTATTTATTTATTTATTTACTTATGTATTAGTTATATTTCAATAAATAGAAAAATGCTAGGAATTAGATTTTTTAGGATTTAATAATAAAAATAGAAATATATATATATATATATATATAGTCAAAATAATAAATAATAAAAATGTAGAAAAATAATAAAGATATTAAAAAAAATAATAATAATAAAAAAAACTTTAGACTTTAAAATAGGATAGATGAGAACCTAGGAGGAAAATTTTTAAATCATGAAAAAATTAATATAAAAAATTATAAAAATAATAAAAAATTATAAAAATCATGAAAACTCATAAAAAATCATAAAAAATCATAAAAAATACAAAAATAATAAAAAAATAATAAAAATTCAAAAATTATAAAAATAGAAAAAAAAAAGATTTTTATCACTTAGAAAAATCATTTTCTCAAATAAATCAAAATTGATGTTTTCCTTTAGAATTATTTGCAAAAAGTCAAATTAAAGCTTAGGTTTAGATTTTTTAGAAAAATCCTAAAAATGTTAAAAACGTAAATCAAAGAGATTTTCAAATTAAAATTCACAAACCCACTAAATCTTTTCAAGGAAAGCGAACTACGGCTTGTTTGATCCTGAATAGCAGGTACGTAGGCACCCATTTGGGTCAACCATAAAATGAATTAAAAAAAATCATTTTTTTCAAATAACTCATTCAAAAACACAATAAAAGGCAGCAGAAACAAAATAAAAGACATTTCTAGATAGAGATAATTTTAGGAGATTAGTTGGTAATCGTAAGGTTTTAATATGTTAGCCTTTGAACTTAGAAACTCTGGTTTTCCTTTTCCTCTTTTCACCAAAAACGAAAAGAGGAAATCCCGACGACTAGTGGTCCAAATTAGGACTAATCCGCTCCTTTAGTCTTAATTCAATCTTTCCCAACAACAGTTGGGTGGCGACTCCAAAATTAAACGAAGTTCCTAACTCAGGTCGAGGATCTATATTAGATGAGCATAGGGTCTAGTCTAGATCGGATTAGGAATGAGAAAATTCAAAAATTAGACTCGACAGGATGGTGACTTCGCTGGGGACCCATGCTAGTAGGCTGGCCACCTGAATCTCTTCGAATTGTTCTCTTAAAGAAATGTCTTTCAATTATTATCCTATTGCTAACTTTTCAGGGATTAGCTAGGTTTAGCATTCTTTACTATGGGGTCTGCATGCATGCATGTGTTCGTGTGAATAGATGCGGTCGAACCAGGACCGTCCTAGAACCCTAAGACGGGGAGCCATTGTGTAGGTTTCGGGCGAAGTGAGTTGATCATCGTTCGGGACCGATTAAGTTACCCCACCAAATGCTTCGATATGGCCTGAGATCCATTTCTCTGAGAATGCGAGAGGTCATAGAGCTTGGGGACTAGTTAGAACCAACCTATTTGCATACATAACATCATGGGTTGACAATTGTCGATGATGTAATATTTGTTCTTTTATTCAATGGAGTTCAGATCAATTTCCCTGTAATGTTATAGTTTTGGTTGTAATTAGGAAAATTTCTTATTGTAATAGATGGCTAGCACCGTAGTCGACCGTTTACTCCGCAAAGAAATTCGGGTGTACAAACCTTTGGACCCAAAGTTGGTACTGGACCATTGGTTTACCCTGTATAACCTAGAGGAGCAGGCCTTCATCCAGCAAAAGATAGGCCCCATCCTCTCACTAACAAAAATAGAGGTGAATCTGCCTTTGGTACGAGCCATGCTCCAGTTATGGGAAATCGAGCCCGCATGAAATCACCCCTACCCTGGAAGAGTACACCTAGCTGCTACAGGCTCCAGCACTGGCTAATCAAATCTATATGCCAGATCTCGAGGTCGGGCCAGCCGGTACCTTCAGCAGACTACTAGGCATCCGCAAAACAGCAGTCAACAAAGCCTTAGCAGACTGTAATGGATACTGCATACGGATGGACGATTTGGAAGCCTGGTTCATTGCCCGAGAAGACAATGGAGATAGAAAAGACATACTGTGTGGGGACCCTAAGACTTACAGACAGAGAAGGGTGAATGCTTTCATCTTGACAGCTTTCGCCACCATACTATTCCCCACCGGAACTTTCTATGTTCACTACCGGGTTGCAGAGCTGGTGACCCAATTCCTGGAAGGAAGATCTTACATCGCAGCTCTATTGGCTGAACAGATTTGGAACTTAAACTTCCTCAAGAAAAAAGGCCATGGGATCCTCTGCTCAAGCATCAACCTTATGCTGATATGGTTCGTAAGGCACCTTAAGTGTTTCGGGCTGAACATGGTCCGGAAAACCTTGGCCCAGCAGGTGAACCTTGTGGATTCATGCATAGAAAAGATAAAGCTACCGACGACCTTACCAGCCACAGTTGGGTAGAAGTGCTTAGAAGTTTCAGTGCTGAGGATATTCTGTGGATAGCCAGGTGGAGTTGCTGCGACAAAATTATTTTGACCTGCAGTAATTTTCAAGCCGTGCCTTTGATTGGAATCAATGGATGTATTGGATATCACCCCAATTCAGTGGTCCGCCAGTTTGGTACTATCCAAGACATAGTTTATCGGCCCTCGCTGGAAGCAGTCACCTTCGAGTACCAAGATCCGAGCCTACTGGTGGTTGAAAAGTTTACTAAGCTGGCAGAGGTCAAAGCACTTTGGGTAGCAAGAATTGAAAGCCCGAATGTAGACCTTGGGGAGCTAGATGGCGAAGTGGGAAAGCACCGAGCCACCAGAGAGTTTGTAATCCGCCAGCTATACCAGACTAGGGAAAGAGCATACTGGGTTCCAGATGTCACTCAACCGAGGCCAGACAAAGTAAATCCAGAGCTAGAAATCTACCTAGAGCAGGTCAAGGCCCGAATGGAAGTATACTTTGAAGCTGCAGATTATAAGAAAGACATCTGGAAAGGAAGATTCAAGGAATCCGACCAAAGGAACAAAGCCTTGGAAGCTTAGTTAGAAAAGACCAAGGCCAGAGTCGAAGAACTGGAAGCCGTCATCAACGGGAAGCCTGAGCTTCCACAACAGAAGACCAAAAGAGCTAGGAAATAGATCATCATTTGTAATCTTTTATTTTTCTTTAAATATCGAACTCCAAAATTTTCAATATTAATAAAAATAAAGTTTCAATATTACATCGTCAATCAATTGTCGACCCTTTTTTATTTTTAGCATCCGTGTGACACATGCATCACATTTGCATACATTATACTAAAAAGAAAAATGCACACCAGGTATTAAAGATAGTTCCCAAACAACCGAATCTTCCAGAAGCCCAATTCATACCCGCTCAAAGACCAAAATACAACACTGACTACATTCCTACAACCAGGGAAGAAGCACAAGCAAGAGGTGTCAAAGGCAGAATGAAGGAAAAGCCAAGCAACACCCCGATGTGCATTCCACCCCTCTAACAATCTTTCCGAAAAGCAAATATCATTCAAGAGCCTCAGATAAGCGAGGGTGATGACAGCAATGGGAACCCAACCCCCCGCACGTCCAGTCAGCATCCAGCTCTGAATAATTGGTTTTGTTATCCTATCAATAGTTCTAGGTCAGCTCAAAAGTAGAGAACGATTATTGAACAAATTTTATTGAGACTCTTTATTAATTCAATTACAGTCTGTTTTTGCTTATACATATGCTTTTACTTTACCCAGATCTCCTACCAGCGAACATTAGGGATATTTCGCGCAGGTAGAAAATAAAAACGCTGATATCGTTTCCAACGCTGTTGGGTCAGTTGTTGAAGGCGATATCCTTGAAAATGAAATAATATAAGAAAATTGGCAAAAACATGAACAAAGTGGAATTTCAATTGATGAGCCGGTGGAGACAGTAAATCTAGGAAGCATGGAAAACCCTAAAAACCTCAAAATCGGGACCAGTTTGAGTGCCGAGCAAAAATGTGAGATAACCGAGCTATTAACAGAATACGCGGATGTGTTTGCCTGGTCATATGGTGACATGCCAGGACTAGACCAATCAATAGTCGTTCATAGGTTTCCCACAAGGGAAGATGTCAAACCTAAAAAACAAAAACTGAGAAGATTTAGGCCTGACATCTTACTAAAGATTAAGGAGGAAGTCAAGAAACTGCTAGAAGTAGGGTTCATCGCAGTATCCGACTACCCAGAATAGGTAGCAAATATAGTCCCCGTTATGAAAAAGAACGGAAAAGTACGCGTATGAGTAGACTTCCGGGACTTAAACCAAGCTACGCCAAAGGATAACTTCCCCCTACCTCACATTGATGTTCTAGTAGACAACACTGCGGGAAACCATCTCTTCTCATTCATGGATGGTTTCTCAGGATATAATCAAATAAAAATGGTTGAAGAGGATAAGACTAAAACGACTTTCATCACAACATGGGGAACTTTCTGTTACAAAGTCATGCCCTTCGGTTTGAAAAACGCTGGGGCAACGTATCAGAGAGCCATGGTCGCAATACTTCACGACATGATGCATCTAGAGGTTGAAGTATATGTCGACGACATGATAGCCAAATCTAAAGAAGGAGAAAGCCATATAGATATCCTGAGGAAATTGTTTAAGCGACTGAGAAAATTCCAGCTCAAGTTAAACCCAGAGAAATGTACTTTCAGGGTCACAACGGGGAAATTGTTAAGGTTTGTCATAAGCCAGGACAGCATTAAAATTGACCCTGACAAGGTAAAGTCTATATTAGAGTTACCTTCCCCACGCTCCGTTAAAGAAGTAAGAAGCTTGCTAGGAAGATTAAATTATATAGCTCGTTTTATCTCACAGCTCACCGACAAATGCCGGCCACTATTCTGTTTATTGAAGAAGAATGCCACAATAGAATGGGACGATGAATGCGAAGAAGCATTCAGGACAATCAAAGACTACCTTATAAAACCTCCGGTCTTGATAGTCCTGAAACAAGGAAAGCCCTTATTCTTATACCTCACTATATTCCCTGAATCCATGGGATGTATGTTGGGACAGAAAGATGATGAGGGAAGAGAGCGTTCCATATATTATCTGAGCAAGAAGTTCACGGATGGGGAACAGAGGTACTCAGAGGTGGAGAAGACTTGTTGTGCTCTAATTTGGGTCATGCATCGACTAAGGCAATACACCCTTTACTATCATATTGAGCTACTGACAAAACATGATCCTTTGAAGTATTTGGCAGAGAAACCAGCTTTGATAGGGAGAATCTCTAAATGGCAAATGCTCCTATCCGAGTTTGACATCACATACATAAATCAGAACTCGATGAAAGGGCAAGCCTTAGCCGACCAATTAGCAGAACACCCTATCGAGACAGATTCCCAAGAATTACAAGCCCAATTCCCGGATGAAAATATATTAACAATGGAAGATATACCAGTAGAAGACTTTGGGATAGAGCAGAACCCAAAATGGAAACTGTTTTTCGATGGAGCCGCTAACGTATTCGGTTATGGAGTTGGGGCAGTATTGATATCCCCAAATGGCACTCAATTCCCTGCAGCGACACGACTTACATTTCCCTATACCAATAATATCGCAGAATATGAGGCATGCATTCTTGGCCTCAAAATGGCCTGCCAAATGGAAATCCGCGAATTAGAAGTATACGGAGATTCGTCGCTCATCATACTACAGACAAGAGGGGAATACAAGACTAAAGACCCTAAACTGGTACCGAATCATCAACACTTGACAGAGTTAATCTAAGAATTCAAGGCAATCTCTTTCACATACATCCCGAGAACTCAGAATCAGTTTGCAGATGCACTAGCCACACTAGCATCTATGATCTAGATAACAGGGGGAGCCGAAGTTCAACCGATGAAAATAGACATCGAAAGTCGGCCTGCTTACTATTTAACCATTGAAAAAATACAAGGTGACAAGCCCTGGTATCACGACATCAAGACCTTCCTCCAAGAAAGTAAATACCCTGAAATGGCTAGCAAGAATGACCAAAGAACACTCAGGAGGTTAGCAAGCCATTTCCTGTTAAGTGGGTCTATACTCTACAAAAGATCGTTTGATACCACCTTATTAAGATGTGAGGACAAAAATGAAGTCTGCGAACTGATGAAAGAAGTACATGAAGGAGTATGTGGACCTCATATAAATGGCTACATGTTAGCCCGAAAAATCATGAGGTTAGGATACTATTGGTTAACCATGGAATCGGATTGCATAAAATATGTCAAGCACTGTCATTTGTGCCAATTATACGCAAACCAGATAAATGCTCCGCCCAATGAGTTGCATTTATTGTCAGCACCATGGCCTTTTTCCATGTGGGGAATCGACATAATAGGCCCTATCACTCCGACAGCATCTAATGGCCACAGGTTTATACTGGTAGCGATTGATTACTTCACCAAATGGGTAGAAGCTTCGTCGTATGCCAATGTCACCAAAGGGGTAATAGTCCGCTTTTTGAAAAGGGACATAATAGCCCGATATGGAGTTCCTGAGTCCATCATCACCGACAACGGTACCAATATTAATAACAAATCGATGACAGGTTTATGTCAACAATTCCACATAAACCATAGAAATTCAACTCCCTACCGACCTCAGATGAATGGGGCAGTAGAAGCAGCTAACAAGAATATCAAGAAGATCATCGAGAAAATGAAAACCACTTACAAAGATTGGCACGAAATGTTACCGTTTGCTCTCATGGCTTATAGGACTTCAGTAAGAACATCTACTGGAGCTACCCCATATTCATTGGTATATGGTACTGAAGCAGTGCTACCAATTGAAGTCGAAATACCATCATTCAGAATCTTGTCAGAAACTCAGCTAACCGAATCGGATTGGGTAAAGAAGAGGCTTGATCAGCTGAATCTGATTGATGAAAAAAGACTTACCGCACTATGTCATGGCCAGTGTTACCAACAAAGGATGGCCGAGCATTTAACAAGAAAATGAGGCCCCGATACTTCAAAGAAGGGGATTTGGTGCTAAGGAAGGTTCTCCCGAACGCCCAAGACTCCAGAGGGAAATTCACCCCAAACTATGAAGGCCCCTATGTGGTGAAAAAGGTTCTGTCAGGAGGTGCTTTGATACTGACTCAGATGGATGGTCCAAAATTGAGAGACCCCATTAACACAGATGCTGTAAAGATGTACTATCCTTAGGCAAGGGAATTGAAAATTTTCCAATGTTTATGAAAGCCAATGTTTGATACAAATTTCGTTGAGTCGAGTTTTTATTTTTTACAAGCAAAGTTAATATCTCTGAATGGTCAATAATCCAAATCAATTCACACCACAACAAATACTCCTAAACACATTACCCACCACTTCGCCAATGAAAGATAAAAACTAAAATGATAATGAATCTCAATATATTTGGTAGTATGATTCTATCTACTTTTGAGCATTAGAACCTAGTGCACTAGTAGGATAACACTACCATCAAAAGAGCTGTGTGCACAAAGAAAGGAAGCACATCAAGATTTTCAACCCTGTGTCAAGATAAGAAGAAGTGAAGCAGAAGCAAACCAGTACGAAGGTTCGGTTGTTTGGTTGCTATCCACGATAAACTGGCAAGCATATTAAAATAAATAACTATCATCATATCAGGAAAGGCATCACATCATTTAGCTCAGTCAGTAGAAAGCATATTCAGAAGCATAAGATGAGTCAGCCCATAGTGGGGCACTTGTCTAAACACTCTATCATAGGTTAGTCAGCTCATAGGGGGCACTTTCCTAAAACATCTGTTCTCAAGGTCAGCCCATAGGGGGCACTTTTTGAGACATTCTATCATAGGTTAGTCAGCCCATAGGGGGCACTTTTTGAGAAATTTTATCATAGGTTAGTCAGCCCATAGGGGCACTTTCATAAAACATCTGTTCTCAAGGTAGCTATAGGGGGCACTTTTTGAGACATTCCATCATAGGTTAGTCAGCCCATAGGGGGCACTTTCCTAAAATCTGTTCTCAAGGTAGCCTATAGGGGGCACTTTTTGAGACATTCTATCATAGGTTAGTCAGCCCATAGGGGGCACTTTCCTAAAACATTGTTCTCAAGGTCAGCCCATAGGGGGCACTTTTTGAGACATTCTTATCATAGGTTAGTAGCTCATAGGGGGCACTTTCCTAAATATTTGTTTCAAGGTTTCAGCCCATAGGGGGCACTTTTGAGACATTCTATCATAGTTAGTCAGCCCATAGGGGGCACTTTTTGAGACATTCTACCATAGGTTAGTTAGCCCATAGGGGGCACTTTCTAAAATCTGTTCTAGGTCAGCTCAAGGGGCACTTTTTGAGACATTCTATCTAGGTTAGTCAGCCCATAGGGGGCACTTTTGAGACATTCATCATGGTTAGTCAGCCATAGGGGGCACTTTTAGTTCTCAAGGTACAGCCCATAGGGGGCACTTTTTGAGACATTCTACATAGGTTAGTCAGCCATAGGGGGCACTTTCCTAAACATCTTTCTCAGAGGTCAGCCATAGGGGGCACTTTTTGAGACATTCTATCATAGGTTAGTCAGCCCATAGGGCACTTTCCTAATATTGTTCTCAAGGTCAGCCCATAGGGGGCACTTTTTGAGACATTCTATCATAGGTTAGTCAGCCCATGGGGGCACTTTCCTAAAACATCTGTTCTCAAGGTCAGCCCATAGGGGGCACTTTTTGAACATTCTATCATAGGTTAGTCAGCCCATAGAGGGGCACTTTCCTTAAATCATCTGTTCTCAAGGTCAGCCCATAGGGGGCACTTTTTGAGACATTCTATCATAGGTTAGTCAGCCCATAGGGGCCACTTTCCTAAAACATCTGTTCTCAAGGTCAGCCCATAGGGGCACTTTTTGAGACATTCTATCATAGGTTAGTCAGCCAGTAGGGGCACTTTCCTAAATAATTGTTCTCATAGGTCAGCCCATAGGGGGCACTTTTTGAGACATTCTATCATAGGTTAGTCAGCCCATAGGGGCACTTTCTTAACATTCTATTCTCAAGGTCAGCCCATAGGGGGCACTTTTTGAAACATTTTCATAGGTTAGTCAGCCATAGGGGCACTTTTCTAAACATCTGTTCTCAAGGTCAGCCCATAGGGGGCACTTTTGAGACATTCTATCATAGGTTAGTCAGCCCATAGGGGGCACTTTCCTAAACATCTGTTCTCAAGGTCAGCCCATAGGGGGCACTTTTTGAGACATTCATCAATTAGGTGAGTCTAGCGCCAGTCAGGGGGGCACTTTCCTAAATACATGTGCTTCTCAGGAGTCAGCCTCATAGGGGCACTTTTTGAGACATTCTATCTAGGTTAGTCAGCCCATAGGGGGCACTTTCTAACATTCTTTCTCAAGGTGTCAGCCCATAAGGGGGCACTTCTTGAGACATACATCTGTTTCAGGTCAGCCCATAGGGGCACTTTTGAGACATTTATCATAGGTTAGTCAGCCCATAGGGGGCACTTTCCTAAATATCTGTTCTCATGGTCAGCCCATAGGGGGCACTTTTTGAGACATTCTATCATAGGTTAGTCAGCCCATAGGGGGCACTTTTTGAGACATTCTATCATAGGTTAGTTAGCCCATAGGGGGCACTTTCCCAAATATCTGTTCTTAGGGTCAGCTCATATGGAGGCACTTTTTGAGACATTCTATCGTAGGTTAGTCAGCCCATAGGGGGCACTTTTCGAGACATTCTATCATAGGTTAGTCAGCCCATAGGGGGCACTTTCCTAAAACATCTGTTCTTCAAGGTCAGCCCATAGGGGGCACTTTTTGAGACATTCCATCATAGGTTAGTCAGCCCAGGAGGGGCACTTTCCTAAAACATCTCTTCTCGAGGTCAGCCCATAGGGGGCACTTTTTGAGACATTCTATCATAGGTTAGTCAGCCCATAGGGGGCACTTTCCTAAATATCTGTTCTCAAGGTCAGCCCATAAGGGGCACTTTTTGAGACATTCCATCATGGTTAGTCAGCCCAAGAGGGGCACTTTCCTAAAACATCTGTTCTCAGGTAGCCCATAGGGGCACTTTTAACATTCATCATGGTTAGTCAGCCCATAGGGGGCACTTTCTTAAATATCTGTTCTCAAGGTCAGCCCATAGGGGGCACTTTTTGAGACATTCTATCATAGGTTAGTCAGCCCATAGGGGCCACTTTCCTAAAACATCTGTTCTCAAGGTCAACCCATAGGGGGGCACTTTTTGAGATATTCTATCATAGGTTAGTCAGGCCATAGGGGGCACTTTCCTAAATATTTGTTCTCAAGGTCAGCCCATAGAGGGCACTTTTTGAGACATTCTATCGTAGGTTAGTTAGCCCATAGGGGGCACTTTCTAAATATCTGATCTTATGGTCAGCTCATAGGGAGCACCTTTTTGAGATATCATTTTTATCTTAGGTTAGTCAGCCCATAGGGGGCACTTTCCTAAATATCTGATCTCAAGGTCAGCCCATAGGGGACACCTTTTTGAGATATCATTTTTATCTAGGTTAGTCAGCCCAAGATGGGCACTTTCCTGAACATCCTCTCTTAAGGTTAGCCCATAGGGGGCACCTTTTGAGACATTCTATCATAGGCTAGTCAGCCCAAGTGGGGCACTTTCCTAAATATCTGATCTCAAGGTGAGCCCATAGGGGGCACTTTTTGAGACAGTCTATCATAGTTTAGTCAGCCCAAGAGGGTCACTTTCCTAGACTCCCTCGATTAGTTAGCTCGGAGGAGCACTTTTCAAACCCATCGATTAGTTAGCTCAAAGGAGCACTTTTCGAATCTATCAAGTAATCAGCTCATAGGAGCACTTTTTGAAACTTTTGATGACTGATTAGTCAGCTCATAGGAGCACTTTTCGGAAATATTTTTCCAAACAGTCGCTAGTATAACAAGACGCTTCTGTTGACAAGTAGCCAGCTCATAAGGGTGCTTCCTAAGATAATCTTCTTTTCAAGGTTGCTAGTCTGATAAGACGCTTCCTATGATCATTTCTTCTACACTCCTAAACAATGGTTGAGATGTTTCCTATCGCCAACTAGTCAGCCCATAAAGCACTTTTGGGGAGGGAGCATTACTCTAAATTGTTAAGACCATTTTAAATCGTGGGATTATTAGCTCTTGGAGCATTTTCCTACCAAAAAAACAAATTCTAGATAACCAGCCAAACCAAGGCGTTGTCTATTTAAGAGGCTAAAAATGGCGTCTTTCTTGTCTTTGTAGTTAAGTTTTTCAAACTTTACTATAAAGAGAGGCCGCTGTAAACACCCCATGTTTGCCCTAAGAATTAATAATAATTAATAATAATCAATTTTCAATTTTTTTTCCAATTTTTTCCAATTTTTCTCTAATTTGGCAAAAAAATAAAAATATTCAAAAAAAATAAAAATAAATAGGAAAACACATCAATTTTGAAAAATGATTTCAGAAAGGGCAATAATAAGGAATAAATAATTTTTACAAATTTTTGACACTTCAAAAAATACAGAAAAAAAATCGCATTGCATATATGCAATTTGCGAAATAAACAAAATCTGGAGAATGGGCTAGCTCAGCTGGTCCAAGCCGCGGTCAAGTGGGTGCGTGCGGGTGCGAGGTCGGGGGTTCGAAACGCGGGGAAAGCAGTTTCCGCGTTTTGCGATTTTTTTTTCATTTACCCAGGACAGGAGGCAACATTTGATTGGCTGGAGGGAACGCACGCGCCGGGCGCGTGATCGTCTTCAACCTCGGTCCGAGATCGCTGGCGAGGGGAAAAATTCGAATTTCGGCCGTTTCGATTCGATTTTTTGCACAAATCCAACAGATCTTCAATAGAATTGAGATAAACATCATCCAATTGGAATCAAATCTCAACAAATTGAAGGATTTACACGAATCGGAGTTGGTTCATTTAATCGCAAATTCAATTTGCCTCGATCGGTGGAAATCCGAGCTTATCCAGCTCGATTTCGAGAGCCTATAAATAGAGGATGAAGTGAGGAAGCCAGACCACAGAAAAAAAAGCAAGAGAAAGTGAGAGAAAAGAATGAATCAGAGACCACCGGAGGAAATCAAAGCCGCGACTGCCGATCAGGAGCTAAGCAACCACCAGGAGGCGTTTCTGGAGTAAACCACCGCCACCATTGGATTCCTCACCCTCAATAACCTAGGATTCGACACTTTAGTCGTTGCAAAAGGCTGTCGGAATGCCGTCAACGAGCACTCCCCGTCGCCGTGTTCGACCAATCCGACTCGACCCGATTCGACCCAATCTGACCCGACCCGCGCACCGACCTAGATCTAGGTAAGTCGGATTTTCCGGATTTTTTGATTTTTTTATTATTTTTATTTTGTTTATTTATTTCGATTCTTTTTATTTTTATTTATTTATTTATTTGTTTGTTATTTATTTATTTATTTACTTATGTATTAGTTATATTTCAATAAATAGAAAAATGTTAGGAATTAGATTTTTTAGGATTTAATAATAAAAATAGAAAAAAATAATAATATATATATAATCAAAATAATAAATAATAAAAATGTAGAAAAATAATAAAGATATTAAAAAATAGTAATGATAATAAAAAAAAAACTTTAGGCTTTAAAATAGGATAGATGAGAACCTAGGAGCAAAATTTTGAAATCATGAAAAAATTAATATAAAAAATTATAAAAATAATAAAAATTATAAAAATCATGAAAACTCATAAAACAATCATAAAAATCATAAAAATTACAAAAATAATAAAAAATTAATAAAAATTCAAAAATTATAAAAATAGAAAAAAATGAGTTTTATCACTTAGAAAAATAATTTTCTCAAATAAATCCAAAATTGATGTTTTCCTTTAGAATTATTTGCAAAAAGTCAAATTAAAGCTTAGGTTTAGATTTTTTAGAAAAATCCAAAAAATGTTAAAAACATAAATCAAAAGAGATTTTCAAATTAAAATTCACAAACCCACTAAATGTTTTCAGGAAAAGCAAACTACGGCTTGTTTGATTCTGAATAGCAGGTACGTAGGCACCCATTTGGGTCAACCCATAAAATGAATAAAAAAAATCATTTTTTTTCAAATAACTTATTCAAAAACACAATAAAAGGCAACAGAAACAAAATAAAAGACATTTCTAGATAGAGATAATTTTAGGAGATTATGTGGTAACCGTAAGGTTTTAATAGGATAGCCTTCGAACTTAGAAACTCTAGTTTTCCTTTTCCTCTTTTCACCAAAAACGAAAAGAGGAAATCTTGACGACTAGTGGTCCAAATTAGGACTAATCCGCTCCTTTAGTCTTAATTCAATCTTTCCCAACAACAGTTGGGTGGCGACTCCAAAATTAAACGAAGTTTCTAACTCAAGTCGAGGATCTATATTAGATGAGCATAAGGTCTAGTCTAGATCGGATTAGGAATGGGAAAATTCAAAAATTAGACTCTACAACGGCCCACTTAAGTTCTGTGTAAGTAGCCTCTAAAGTGTAGCAATACTTAAATACTACCCCTGTAGCACGTCTTTGCATGGACCAAACCATCTCAATCTTACGTCATTTTCTAATCAATGGGAGTTTCTCCAGCTTTTTCTCTAATACATTCATATTTTTTTTATACAATTCCATTTTGCCTTGGCACATTTATCTTAACATTCTTATCTCTAGTTAGCTTATCTTTTACTCATGCCAATAGTTTAATATCCAATATTTAAGGCCTATAGAGCATATTTTGGTCTTATGGTACCTCATGGTCACATAGAAGACAATTGGGAATTAGTGTAATGCAATGCTGTGGTATAAATTTAAGCTTTTCCCTAAGCCTCCAACAAATAGTGGATCACTCATATAGGTACATCTTACTATTAAAAGTTGCATTTGCTCTACATGTTAATATCATTTGCAGCTCTAATGCCAGTTGCTTGTAGCAGATATACTAGATTTTGGTGTAATGTACTGAATACTAATGCTTTCTTTGCCTCCCATGTTGTCTTGTTTACAATTTCTATGAAGTTTAATATATAATAAGTTTGCTTTTGTGAGGTTTAAATCGTTTTTTTTTTAATTAATTTCAAGTTAGCATATATGTAGTAACTGTCAGAAGAGTGCCTACTATATGTGCCTTACATGTACATTTTCCTTGTGCAAAGCTTGCACCAAAGATGGTGTTATCCTATGTGTAAGAGGAAACAAAGTTTTTTGTGAGACATGCATGTGAATAATCATGATGATAGAAAATAATGGGCCAGAAAACAAGGACATGGTATGGCTGCATTTTGTTTTGGATGTATAGATTGATCTCCATCCCCCTCTCCTTGCCTTGTCTTTTTTGTCCCTAGTCCATTCTCAAGAGCGTTATGCTAGTTATGCAATTTTTTTAGCCAAACCTGTGATGATATCATGCCCGCAGCATGTTTCCAACAAACAGTCAAAATATTGAAATCCTGTTACAGAACTTCGATGAGGATGAATTAAATGTGACCGGTATGATCTACTCTGCTTTGCTTCACTTGGGAGAATAAACAATAGGTGGATTTACATCTTCATGTTAGTAATTGCAGCTAATATTTAGACATTTTTAGTAAACTTGAGAGGAATTTAGAGTGTAGGTGGTACATGTGCTTTATAATAGGTGCTGGCACTTGGGAATTGTGTATCAATGCAATCTTTGACATATGCATGCCCTGCTGTTCACAAGGCTCCTAAGCATCTAATGTTCCTTACTTGGGTTCACTCGCACTTGTAGTCCTACGAGTTTTGGAAGATAATTTGGTTTATTTAGTTCCCAACCTCTTTGGTAGAGGTTATAATTTTCTCTACATGTTAATATCATCTACAGCTCTAATGCCAATTGCTTGTAGTTAGTAATTACTTTTTTTGGATGTAATTAGTAATTACTTGTTACATGAGGATGAGCAATTTACTTTATACTTGTAATTTGTAAATATGTAATAGTACTTTATAGTTTCTACTTTCTACCATAGCTCTCTTTAAGTATTGATTGAGTTAAAATGTCATCTTCCAAATCATCTAGAGAGAGTTCCAAAAGGAAGAATTCACTGGGAAGTAGATCTGATGTAGGTTGGGAGCATGGAATTGATGTAGACAACAATGGAAAAAAGGTTAAATGTAAGTATTGTAATAAAGTTGTTAGTGGAGGCATTTACAGATTCAAGAATCACTTGAGGTGTATGCATAAAGATGTAGAGCCATGCACCAGTGTCTCGGATGATGTAAAAAATGAAATGTTAACAATGTTGCTAAAAGTGGCAAAATTATCAGAAATGAAGAGAAAGAAAATTCATGGCATTGAAGATTCTGATGAGGCTGATGATGAGGTGGAGCAAACAAGGATAAACAAAAAAGAAAGGAATTGCATGAACTTCTTTCTAAAACAAAAAAAAAAAAAAAATTGGTCAAAGTGGAACACGGGTAACCCAAGGTACAATTAACCAATTCATGAAGAAAGATTTGAGAGAAGAATGTAGCCAACAAATTGCTCGTTTTTTCTATATTAGTGCAATTCCATTTAACTGTGTCAAAAATCCAGAGTTTGTCAAGATGCTTCAAGTGGTTGGTCGATATGGATGTGGGCTTAAACCTCCTTCTTATCATGAGCTAAGGATGACTTGTTTGAAGAAAGAAGTAGCTCGAATAATGGAATTACTTAACGACTACAAAGTTGAATGGAAAAAAACAGGTTGCTTTATTATGTTTGATGCATGGATTGATAGAAAGAGGCGTTGCATATGCAATTTCTTGGTTAATAGCCCCAAAGGAACGGTCTTCTTATCATCTATAGATGCTTCTGATGTATCCAATACAATCAACAAAGTTTTGGCAATGTTAGATGATATTGTGGAGAAGGTTGGAGAGGAAAATGTTGTACAAGTTATTACAGATAATGTTGCAAATTATAAAGCAGCAGGAGAAAAATTGATGGAGAATAGTAAATTCTTATATTGGACACCTTATGCTGCACATTGCATTGATTTGATCTTGAGAAGATCCATCATGGGACAATTGCAAAAGGAAGGCGAATTACTACATATATTTATTTCAGGACTATACTTATCTCAATTTTGAGAAGATACACTAAAGGGAGGGACTTGATTAAACTTGGTGCAACTCGTTTTGCCACTTCGTATTTGACATTAGGTTGCCTTAGTGAGTTAAAAAGTGCATTGATGATGATGTTCAGTTCTAGTCATTGGAAATCATGTAAGTATTTGACTACAAGTGATGGAAAGCGGATTCAAAAAAGGTTTTGGAAGAATTTTATTGTTTGCCTTAGAGCTGCATTTCCTTGATTAAAGTGCTTAGATTAGTGGATTCTGATGATCAACCAGCTATGGGTTTCATTTATCTAGAAATAGATCGTGCCAAGTAGAAAATTAAAGAAAACTTTAACAATGTGAAGAAAGGTAATATCGCAACTTATTAGCTATATATATATATATTTTCTTTAGTGCTAATTTTAAAGTTTCATTTCTAAATTGAAATCATATTTATTTAATGTAGTTATGAACCTATCTTCAAGATTATTGACAAGAGATGGGAGCTTCAACTTCATAGACCATTACATGCTGCAGCTTATTATTTGAATTCCCATTATCATTATAGTGATGATTTTAAAGTTGATGCCGATGTTAAGATTGGATTATATGGTTGCATAGAGAGTATGGTTTCTAGTCCAATAGAAAGGTGTAAGATCGATATGCAGCTTGAAAGATTTAAGGATGCTAATGGACTATTTGGCATTGAAGCTGCAAGGTTAGCAAGAAACAAAAAAGCTCCAACTAAATGGTGGGATTCATATGGAGATGAATGCCCAGAACTATAAAAGTTTGCTATTCGTGTTTTAAGTTTGACTTGTAGTTCTTCAGGTTGTGAGCAAAATTAGAGTGCATTTGAAATGGTACGATACAAATAGTTCTTTTATTCAATTTTATATATTATTACTTATTAAGATTATGAATCTTATAAAGTTATGTTATGTATAACCTTTTTCATTTTCAGGTTCATACCAAAAAGAGGAATAGACTGCATCAACAAAAGATGAATGATTTAGTCTTTATAATGCATAACTTGAAATTAAGAAATAGGAAAGAAAGATGCATTGCTGACACTGACACTTCTACTTTCATTGTTGAAGATCTCTCATTTGATGATGAATGGATAATTGAAGAAGAAAATGTGTTTGACTCATCAAATGAGAATGAAGGTCAAGGTGCATTGCCTATCTTTCCAAGTGCAAGGGATGAAGATAAAGATGATGCAGAGGAGGATGAAATTGGTGCTTATGTCAATTTAGAGAGTCCTGGAAGTAAGTCCTTAATCCTAAATGATTTAGACCTTCATGATATTGATAATGTTGAAGTTGAAATGCAAATGGGAACTTCAAAAGATTTAGAATTAGAGGATATGGAAATCATTGGTAACACTACACCTCATGATGATGTTGACATTAATGAAGAAGATGATGATGAAGATGCAAATGATGATAATGATATGGATGAGAGAGATGGTGGAAATTGTGATGATTTATTTTTTTTCTTGTTTTGTAATATGATTTATGATTTCATAACTTTTATTGGGACTTTTGGTTGATTATTTATATTATGCAACTTATGCTTGATTATTTATATTTTGACTTTTATTGTGATTTATGACCAAATTTTATGCTGAAATTTTTAATTTATATTATCCATTATATTTTTTAATGACTACTGTAAGTAAATTTTTAATATTTAAAGGTTATTTTATAAAGGTTGTAAAAACTTACGTTTCTACGTTCCGTTTCTATGTTCCGATACTACGGACCCCTTGGTGATTCTACATAAAATCGCGATTTTGATAACCATGATCATAACAAGAAACATCAAATATTACATGTCCTAGATATGATAAGAAAGATCAGACTGACCAAGTGGAATCAGTCACGTTAAACACAAAATCATAATTAAATAAATTTTAAAATGAGTCATCATATGAGACCGAATCAATAATAGCGTAATACAACTCAATCTCATCAATCATTAAATCAACCACTCGAGTTCAATTTATGGTTCTCATCCCTTGACACCTTTGTGTCATTTCACTTACTATCAAATAAATCACTTGGGATTAATTTACAATTCTCATTCTTTGACACCCTTGTGTCATCGCACCTCTTAAGTGCTCAATTTTACACGCTCGAAAGTTAAACAAGGTAGCTAAGGATGTATTCTTCCAACATCCTCAATTATCAAAATCTTAAAATTTATAAAAATGTAAAATCTCAAGTCTTTTTCACCTGCATCAACATCTATAATATTTAAAAATATTTTAAAATATATAACTATATATTATCTAACTTTATTTACTTATCTATATGTGCAAGTAGTTTTAGTTTAGTTAGAGGTTAAATTGAAAAATATGTTTTCCTAGTTTTCTCGAAATTTCTCCAGTCTCCTAATACTCACTCACCATCATGCACACACACACACTCTCCAACTGTACACACATTTACGTACATAAACAGTTAGAATAGCTTGCAATGACACAAACATATCCACACACACAGGCCAAATCATACAAACACAAGATACACAATTCCGGCACACCTTTCGCCCTATAACACCTCCACTTTGCTGCAAACACCTTCATACATACAAACAAACGCTTGCAACAACCCTCCACGTAGCACCAATCGCAGCAAATGCAATAATAACAGTAGCAATAGCAGCAACGGATGTAGCAATAACAACAACAATAACAACAGCGATAGTAGCCATAACAGCAGTAATAGCAGCAATAACAGCAATAATAGCAGCGATAGTAATAACACATACCACAACTCACGTTACACGCACACCACAGCATAACTTCACATTTCACACACTTCTAACTCCAAGATGATAACAACCCTAATAAGTACAGCAGCAACTATGTAGGGAAATATACATATACATAACATATCATAACTAAATACAATATATATCACAATTAAACACGATACTATAGCATATCATAGAGCTTCCCACTCACTTGTTTATGGTGGCCATGGTCCTAAGTGTCATTGAGTGATTCCAACGTGTAATCACTTTACCAAACATAACCTCAAGGATTGGCTACGGCAATTCCACGCAATTCCCATTAACTCCCATTTCTCCTTAATCTCCAATGCCTTTCCACTCACACTTACACACAACCATTTCATCAATGGCATACATGCATTTCCAAGACTCCCTTTTTCAACTTGATCACTTGATCAAGCTGCTTAAATCATTTGGTTTTACATCGATGACACTTCTTTCTCTTATCCCTCCTCAACTCTCCACACTCCTCATCAAGCCTCTTCTTCATTCTCCTCCATCAAAACCTCAATGTCACCAATTCTCCTGTCGAACAAGGATGCTCAATAACTGATGTGTACGTTACAAGACTTGGTTAAATTCCTCTCTCCTTCGTCTTCCTATTTAATTTCATGCACATACGTTCACTATCCTTCACACAATTCCCTCTTCTTCCTCGTATTCACCTTCCCATTTCTTCTTCTCTTTTTCCCTTATTCTTCTCAATTCCATCTTCCACATCTTTCCTCTTCCCCTTTATCTTTCCATTCTCCATGCTCTCAATCTCATCTTTCCATTCCTTTTTCTCTCTTTTCCTTTTTCCTTTCCTTCAATTCTTTTTCCCCCTTTTTCTTTTTCCTTTCCTTAACGGCTTCCCCCAATTGGACGTCCTCTATTCCCTTTAACTCCTCTATAATAAGGTACATATATATATATATGTAGTCAACTCGCTAGATTTTTTCTTTTTTTTTTTTTCTATTCCTTTTCCTTATTTCCCTTACCCTCTCCCATTCATCCTCCTCTTTCTCTCTCGCCTGGAATGATCATGTCCCCTCCTCCCATTTCTCCTCTTCCTCTCTCGCCTGAAAACCCACCCGATCATTATACAACCCCCCTCTCCTCGCCGATCCTGTATCTATATATACATATATAAATATATATATATATATATATGTATATATATATATGATGATGATGATGATGATTTGGAAAAATTAGTTTCCCTTAAAATACACGAAAAATTATATGATTACGTGCTATTCATGCTCAAAATACTTCTATCTAGTGTATTTCTAGCTATTCTAATAATTTTCTAAGCTAAATACTAATTTTGATATGATTTGATAATTGTATCTAAATTCCAAAAAATAAATCCATTTCGTGTAAAATTGGTCTAGTTGAGTTATACCTACCTCAAGGAACATGTTGGTAGTTTCGGATTGTCGATCGGAAGTTGTATGTGCGAGATATGAATTTTTTTGTTCAATTTTTCTTCCCCCCCCCTCCCCTCTTTTCTCTCTTCTCTCTCGTTCTCTATTCTCTCCTTTGTTCCTCCTTTGCTCTCTCTAGCTTTCTACGAGCTTCAAGTAGCTTCTCCTCCTTTTTATATTGTTTTCATTTTTTTTTCTCTTTCGGTGGCTGTAGGCCTTCTAGACTTAATATATATATATATATATATATATTAAATATTATATTCTAAGGTTTTAAGAATTTTGGTATATTTTCGTGCGCACAACATTATTTATAGATTTTGTAATTTTAGTACTTTATTACGAAACTTTACGTTTAAACTAATTTGACTATTTCAAGCGTAAATATTTACTCAAAATTTTCATTTGAAAATCCTAAATCTATAATTTCAATTACTTTCATTATTTAACCCAATATTGTTCGTGATTTATGTTTCAAGAAATTTTTTCTTTTAACTTAAATTGAACGAACCAAAATTAGGACCTACAATTATTTTTATTTATATTTTTATTCATTTGTCTATATACCTATACGCAAGTATTTTTCAACTACTTCGTTTCCTAAATTTATTTAGTGATATATTTCATACAATTTGAAATGCTACGTTCGTTATCTTTCACTTTTGCATACGATTATTCTTTCCAATTGTTTTAAATATCTATTTCTCATTATTTGTTATACTTATCAAACGGATCTCATGTCTTCTTCATTCCTCTATTTTAAAGCCTATTATTATTTATCATAAGTTTTCGGTTATATGTAGATTATTAAAATAGTATTAATGTATTATGGTATTTAAAATTTTTTTGTCATAAATTTCTCAAAATTTTTAATATTGCAAAATTGTCATTCTCGCTACCCTGACCTAGAAGTATCTATTATTCCACTTATTTTCTTTAATTTTTATATAGTTTTTCAAAATTTTCGGGCATTACATATTTCACTCTATGTAACCCTGTATTCAGTAACATTAAATCTTTTACAAAAATGGGTATTTTGTATTCACTTGAATTTTCTCTCCAAGTTAGCATGATTTCGGTACATTTTTGACTCAATCAAAGATATGCTTGTGATATGTGGTATATATACATATCAAAATAGTGAAGGAATTTGGACTAAAATACGATTTAATTCATCTTGCAAAATCGATGCTCCTTTATGTATTACGTATATATATATATTTTTTCCAATTTTGCAATTGATTTTTTTTCCCCACTTTCTTAAACTATTTGATACCTTTTTTATTATTTTTATTTTTTAACATCTAGCTTATATGCCACGTCCTCTATTAATCTTTACTTTTTATTTGACCAAAAAGGTGGAAAAACTAGTGAAATCGAGATTGATTTTGCCTATCAAATTTTACTTTTGGAAACAATTTTATTACTTCCTCTATGACTGTAACTATGTTGCTTGAATAGGTGCATGTGCAATCACAATTGGAACTCACCACTCCAACAAGCTATATTGACTTTCGCATTATTACATACCCCTAAAAGCAATACAACAATCAATATATGGACATACTTTAGGCCAAGAAAAACGGCTCAAAACCCTTAGTTTTTGAAATAATAATAATTTTATGCCCCATGCTGATATCGGGTCAAGTACGCATATATTAATTTTTTTTTAAAAATAGTCCAATTGACAAAATTACGAACTCGAATTTATTCATCGTTTGGCTTGCACTAAATTTCATCTTTCATTAAAATAATTAATTTAAGTCCAATTGAAATCCTGTTTGAAGTTACAATCCACTTAAGTAAACTATTTTTCATAACCTTGAAAAAAGCAAGCTAGCCTAGGGACAGCTAAAAAATAATTTTTAAAAAATAAAATCAACTTTTTTTTTGTTGCTAAAAACTTGAATTTCATCAAATTGCATATGCATACTTTGAATTTTAATTTTTTTTCCACCCTAAATGAGCTAAATGACCACAATGCAAACATTTTTTTGGGTGATTTTTCATTTTTTAAAATTTTCTGTATTTTTCTAATTTTTTTCTTTTTTCTATTTTCAATTTTTGGTACTTTTTAATTTTTTTTTTTTCTATTTTTTATATTTTTGGGTCGCTTTTATAAAATTAGGGCTTTTCTAAATAAAAAATAAAATAAATAAGAGATTTGGATGGTGAAAATGGGGTGTCTACAATAAATACTCAAGCATTCTTTCTTATTTGACATGATTATGAGACTAGAAAAATAGTATTATTGATGTGCTTAAGAATCCAAATCAACAAGCACAAGATATAAATGATTAATCAATTGGACTCAAAATTGGTGTGAATCAAAGGATGAACAATTTCAATGGTGTAAACTAAATTAGATGTATTACAATGGAATTCCAATACCAATCAATTACATATAACAATGCAATTCCAATTTCTAAAATTGGCTTGTAATCCTAGCAATATGAACCTTAATTTAGCGTGAAAGAACAAGTAGAAAAATCAACCAACTATTACTAGATATTACACACTAGCAATAATAGGATGCAACTTAGAAAATCTTGATACAACTCACAAGAAATTCCAAGCCAAACTCGCGACAATTTCCAAAAAAATTGATAAGAGTGGATGTTAGTAAGAGGTGACTCTCACACAGTAAAGTGTTTGAATTTTATCAAATTATCAAAAAGCTCCCTAAAAACCCTAGTTAGCAAGTATTTATACTTGCTCCTATTAGGGTAAAATAAACCAAAAAATTACAAAGTTGCATTAAGTGGCCGGTTCTAAGATCAAAATTACAAGTGAAAAATAAACAAAAAATTGCCGGTTCTCATGAGCACAAATACAAATACAAATGGTCTTCAAGTGGCCGATTCTTCATTTCAATTGAACAATTTATGGGTCGTTGGATATGACTTAAAAAAAAATGTCCCTCAAGTTGATCCTTAGTGCATGTTATTTCGCCATCCTGTAAAACAGATCAATGTATCTACTAAAGTGCAAAATTAAACATTTTAGATAAAATGTGGCCATATGTAGATGTATGTGCTCATACATTTAAGTTAGGTTCCCCTACTGCTGGAACCACGAAGGTAAATTCCCATCAATTATGCTATCAAATTGTTACTCTTAAAGATTAAATGAAAAACTCCAAATTAATAAATGAGGTCAACAAAATTAAAGGGAAAATTTTTGAAGTCAATTAAGAAAGGATTTATGAAGTTTAGGGTTAACTTTTTCCAAAATGACCTTTTTGTTCTTGAACTCGTTTTTATCAAAACCAGCATCGAAATTAGTTTAGTAACCCTAGATAAATCTCTAAGACTCTATTGAGTGAATAAATTAATAAGAAATATTTGGAGTCAACTGGAAAAGAAAAATTGAGAATTGGAGATCAATTTTGCAAAAATGATCAAGATGCCTCTAAGCTTAGTTTTACGAAGGGGTAATTAAAAATTTGAGATTTGTGAATTAAATTGGAGACTTAGGATGAAATGCTTTCACCCGAGTAAAGTGGGAATAAAATAGTGAAAAGAAATACTTTATGTGCCAAGTATAGGGTGACACTTAGCAACTTGTGAAGATTAGAGATAAACCTTAATGGCCTTTATTACCCTTAAACCCTAAAGGGTTTTGCAAGCCCCCTTAAAACCTCCCCCCCACCCTTAAGTGTCGTGACCCTCTTAGTAGCCCCCTCATTACATTTGCAAATTTCTTTAAGGTAAAAATATCCTAAACCAATAACATAAACTCTAAACCCCTTAAGCATAACTTTAATTTCATCTTGATTAGGCCATTAAGTATATTTCTTGAGTTTTCTAGGTGTTAATCAAGACAAGATCATCTAAGGGGGTTCCTCCTAAGGGACATGAGCTTGATACTGAGAACTAAGTAAGTTTACTTGATGCTAGAGTTTTCATTTGGGTGGTAGAGAACTACTTGTTTTGGACCTAGTAAGGGGTGGTATGAAGTGGGGATAAAGGCTTGAGAAAAATCTTCAAAAGGTAAGTGACAATATCTTGTCAAAGTGAAGCTTAGAAATAGTTAGAGATGATGGTTGAATGGTTGTGACATGGAGCTTGAATTGTTGCAAAATACCATACAGATTTAGTGGTTGAGAATAAGTTTGGTGCATAAGTTGCAAAAATGGAATCATATATTTGTTGACTGCCACCTATATAGAAAATTTGAGGTTGATTTTCTTGACTTAAATTTGAAATGGATGTTAAATTGTGGTGAAAGGATGATTGGTATGATCATTTGTGGATTAAGAAATAGTTTAGGTGGTGATTTTTAAGTATATAGTGATTACATGTTAGAATTGATTAAAAATTTGATGAGTTGATGTATAAGCTAATAAAAAGAGACTATAATCAAGTTTTCCAACATGAATCATAGATGTTTGAGCTAAAATTTGGGTTGAATTTGAAATTCTTATGATGATTTAAAGTTTATACAAAGTTTAGTAAATTATGGAATGATTTAAGATGGAAATTGGAGTAATCAAACATAAAAAGGCCCAAAACCAATTAAACACATAAAATAGGCTAGAATTGGACATGATAATATAACTAGATCTAAGTGGAATAAACCTAAACCACTACAAAACATAATAGATCTAATTAGACCCAATTACTCAAAATAAGTTGGACCTATTTCATTTTTAAGGCCTATATTTCTAATGGGTTTTAATAAATTATAATTACAATAAATGGGCATTATGCCTAATAAGGTTCAAAATCAACTAAAGAGCTAAATCAAAAGTAAATTAGATATAATATATAAATAACGTCTAAGAAATAATGAATAGGACCAAGTAAACATAGTAAGCTTAGGTTAGGTATGATATGACACAATGAATTAAAATGGCCTGAGGTACTAAAAATAAATTATCTACTCTTACATTCTAAACGTTTTGGAAATGTACATGAATTTTAATGCTTCTTAAAAATAATTTATCGCGTTCTTATATTCTAATTAAATTTATTCATATTCGTAAGCTTTATACCTTTGGAAAATAAAAAATGGAGGCTTAAGTTCTCATTCATTTCTTCAACATTTGGTTAAATTCTCCTTAAATGAAATGAAGATGGGATAATGATTTTACCTTGATTACAATGTGTTTGGAGCTTGAGTGGTGTGTTCCTCGATCTTCATTGGAAATGAAAATTCGAAGAAAAGTTGAGAATGGTGATTGAAACACACAAAAAATTAGTAAAAATACTAACAATGAGAAATTAAATCCCTATAATATATTAATGCTATTTAACAATTTACATATGATGAAAATCTTATAACAAATAATAATAGACTTTAAAATATAAAAGTATGAAATGAAAGTGATCTATTAAGTAATTATAACGAATAAAAAGTAAGAATTAAAGTTTTAGATTTATAATAGTTAAATAGATTTTTTTTTTTGTAAATAATTGTACTCAAAATGTTTTATTTAGTATACACGTAAATTTTTATATAAAAATATTATAATTTAGACAATATAATTAAATATTAGTACGCATATTAAACAAACCGTAAATGGATAAATTTTGTCCTATTCTAAATTTTTATTTTTATTTTTATTCTATTTCTTATTCTCTTTTTCTCCATTCCTTTTTCTTTTCCTTTTCTTTTTCCTTCTTTCTTCTCTTTCTTCTTCCCCTTCTTATCTTCCCTTATTGCGGAGAGCTCCCCATCCCGACTTTGTCCCTTCTCTCGTCTCTCTCCCCAGTTTTCCCTTCTTTCTCCTCGGATCCTCGCTTTCTCCTCTAAACCTTCCACCCCAAACCAAAACCAAGATATAAACTTTGCAACACTACCCTAGGAAGACCCTAATTCCCAACCACCACCTTGCCAACACCGCCATCACCACCACCATCAGCACATAAACCCTCAACTTCTCTTCCACCACCACAACGACGACTCTCTCCGTTGCTTCACCACTACTCCTTACCCACACCTCGTTGACTCCTCCTTCCCCCTGTTGTTGGCTTCATCGACGACCATAACCGCTACTTCGACTAGCAACCATTAAGGGGCAAACTTTACAAAGACAATGGACCCTACAGTGCAGATGGATCAGACTGTGATGATGACGAAAATGACCATGACAGTGGTGATCATGTGCAAACAACTGGTAGTGACATCCTCACTAATTATCTTAAAAAAGATCATCAAACACATGGAATACTACTTGAAAGATGAAAATTTGCCCCATGTCAAGCACTTGTTGAGTTTGGTCAGGAAGATGGACGATCGGAGATCCGACGTGAAGACAACGAGAAGACAATAGGAGGGAATGGAAAGGAAGAAGCAGAAGAAGGAGCCAGATGAGGAGAATCAGGTGCCGGCGTTGAGTAGTAACATACTTCTAGCGGCATAAAGAAGCAATGATGATGCTAGAAGAGAGGTTAGATCATCCGTGGCTACGACTGAAAAAACCTACGCTACACTCTATAGTCTGATGTAATTTTTTTTTTCATGTAATAATCTCAACATACATAAATCCCAAATTTATTATTACTGTCATTTTGCCAGGACAAAGGAATGACGATTTTCCCAGTTTTGTTGGTACCATTCGATTAATGAATACGAGCCATTTTTTGAGAGTTTAGGTTTGGAACAATGGGAATATGTTGGTTTGCTGCCACAAGATAAGATGGTTCTTAGTGATGATGTTGCTTTTTAGAGAATTGTGGGGTGTTATTGTGTTATACAATTGCCCGCGATAAGATATGGAGGGTTGTAAGGGTGCAAGGGAGGTCTTTGGGTATGAGAGTTACGTGTTGTTGTCAAAGATTCGAGATTATAAGAATCTTGGTCTTGGTCGTTGTTTAGTTGCCAAAGTTATTGTTGCAAGTCCATATGTTCTGATTGGAAACAGAGTAAATAAGGACTTTGTGGAGGTATTAAAGAGATTGAGAAATGTTGGGTTTGAGTTGAAATGGTTCGAAGAGTAGTTTTCGGATTGCCTTTGTTACAAATGGAGCTAGATTTTCGAGATATCAGGCTCATTTAGAAATATGGGTCTCAATGGGGACCAACTTCATGGATTACTTAGCAAGTGTCCTAGAATTCTGTTCGATGGTTCAGGGGATAGAATACTTGCACTTATTGGCACTCTCTTCAAATTTGGTCCCACTATAAGCATGGATGCAGAAGACATCAATAGGCTCTTATGGAATTATACTGTAGTATTGGGCACTTTTACTCTTAAAAAGCCTAATATAGTTCTCGCTAAGTTGAATGTTGGGAAGAAGCAGCTCATAAACCTTATTAAGGAAGATCTACAAGAAATAAAGAAATAGGTTATGGGGTTAAATATTTAACGACCGTCGGACACATGAGATGAGGAGAGATCATTTCTATACAAAGTTAAGTTCTTGTTAGGCTTGGAATTACTAAGAACACGAGAGACGACAAAAAGGAGGGCACTCAAGCTATTCTAAGGAAGAGAAGAAGAGAAGCTAAAGTGAAGAGGTAGGAGCCAGCTGTGTTTATGGGAATGAAAGATGAGAAGGGGAGTAAAGGATTAGGAAATATGTATATATGTATACATAGACGTGGGGTAGAGGAGCTAGACATAAAGATGAAGAATAAGAAGATGGAAACGTTTTGGTGAGAGAGGGAAGTCTAGGGAGAGAAAGGAGTCAATGAGAAGAAGAATTGGGAAATGGGATGTATTGAAGGAAGTGGTGCACATTAAAGCTAAAGGATGAGATTGATGTTAGTGCTGACATTAAACTTGACACAAAACTTGGATTGAGTGGTGGAAAAATTTTTTAAACCAAGCAAGAGATTTTGGCAACTACACTGCACATGTCAAGGATAAGCCAGATGATGCTTGGATTCAGTTTGTAGAGGAACTAGTTAAAGGGTTTAAGGATAGTGTTAATTATGCAGTTATTAGTGATATAAATGAATTGTTGATAGGATACGTTCATTTGGAATTAAGGTAATGCTGACTCTTTTCAACACTCGTTACCACTATGGGTCAGTAAGTATGGAGGATGGAAGCATGAGAAAACTGTTGATTATTTTGTGGAATTTACAAGGCTTATAATTGATAACAAGTTCGATATCGTTGATTATATGGTTACATTTAATGAACCTGTTCAATGGCTTTATATTGAAAGAGATTGGCAATTCAGGCACTACGAAATGGAAGGCCTTTAGGATCCTTTGAGTCACTTGGCAAGATTCATTATCAGTCCATTTTTTGTTCTTTGTGGGCATCATTAAGAACGTTGATGCTTGGCCGCTTTCTCCATTCTCCATTTCGGTTTTTGCTTCTGGTAAAGGGACTATATGTCATAATCACTCGATGATGGTTAGGACTATGATGATCATAAATAGGTGAGTGGGAAAACTTTATGATATGCCATAAGTTGTGATTGGTTTTGATATGTTTATGTTTGATCTTGATATGTTGTATACGTGTCTTTCGTTATTTGGTTGTGATTGCAATTGTTGTAATTTTTATTATTTCCATAGTAAACAATGGGGCAAAGAAGTTGTACGAAGAAATAGTATTAGGTAGATTATGGATAGAATGTGCTAAGGGTAGATATCACTATCTTGATGATAGCACCTTGCCCTATTTTGCTAATGCTATCATTACAGATTTAAGATCCAAATTTAGCTTTATTTTCTTAAACTAAATTAATACATGTAAACTTAACTTTTTCTATATATATATGTTTAGTTGGTGTTTATGCATAGACGTTTGGAACAAACTATGTATCATTATGTACATGTATAGGAATCTAATTCTGAATACATATATAGGTGCTTGGACAAAATGATTTTCCTACTATACTTATGTAGGTTACATTTATACCTATAATTATACAAATCATAAATGAAAGTCTTATTTTCAATGCAATAATTATGTCGTCTTACTTCTCTTGAGTACATGAGGAAAAATATTTAACAAATTTATCCTTTTGGTTAAAAACAAGTTATAAATCTATATATATATATATTGTTATATATATTGTTATTATATATATATATATGATACTTCTGGATTTGGAAGGGTACATTTTGTATTACCTTGCTTGGCTTTTGAAGGTATAGAATCGAGTACTTGAAAAGTGCAATAACATAAAGATGTCAAGAAAGGAAGATTGTAATAAAACCTGAGTGCTTAATTGATGATCGATGACATTTAGACTATATTATACTATTATTTAACTAAAAATTTTACATCCAATCAGTTTGATTCTACATAATTGGTCTAGTCTTCATTGCTTTTATTCATGATACAAAATGCTTGATTTTTTTTATTGTGATAATTGTGAATGTGAAGTGTAACCATTTGCTTGTGAGATTTGACTTGATTTCTGTTGTTTGCCATTGGAATTGTATTATTTAAAATGCTTGATAGTTACTTTATTATTTAGAATGTGGATGGGTTTGCGAATATATATTGTTTGATCACTCCGAACCAATTAATTAAAGGATTGGACTCAATTAAAAACTAGACATGTATTGCATGAGACATTGCATGAAATTTGAAGGCCATCATTGTTTATAGGGCTTGCCGGAAATAATCGGAGGATTACTATTCCGCCAAGTGCGAACTAAGTGACTAAGGGATTGTCGCACTTTGACGGTTTCGAGTTTGGTCGGTCCTTAAGGGTGTTGCTCAGTGCATGAGGCATGAGAGTGCTTAGTGTCTGAGAATACTCGAGCTTATAATATCAAAGTTAAAAGATATTTTAATTATCAAAGAGATAAGAATAATTGAATTGGTTGTGGACCTAAGCACTGATGGTGGCTTCAGAATCCCTAACCCAAGGTCAAGGGGGGCGTAAACCTTAGACTTCATGTCGGTTACCAGAAGACCGCATGAGATACTGTATTCATATAGTTGTTCATACATAGCATATGATTTGATAACTTGATTTGAAATTACTTGTGCATGTGTAGCATTGAGAGTATTATACTCTCATTCACTAAGTTGTAGTCTGCTTACCCCTCTATAGACTGTTTTGTAGGTAAAAATCTTAAAAGCTTGGGATGGGATAGGATGTGGAAGTGTCGAGAGTTTTTAGAAGCCGAGAATGATAAAGTAAGGATTGTAATTGGTAGGCTTTCTAGATGAAATGCCATTTTAGGGACCTTGATGTAAGATTTGAGATTGTGAGACTTATGGTTTTATTTCATTTTACTGGTTGGTAAGGGATTCCGACTCTCTATGATCTTGGTTGACTGTAGGGCATGGAATCCATAGGTATATTCTTATTGTATGACTTTATGTAATATGATTAGTTATAATTGTTAATTAATTATTTAGAGTCTTATGACCTTTGGCTCATAAGATGGTTATTATGTAATGGGTGCACATGTAACATGATAGCTTTTAGCGGAAACTTCCAAGCCTGTTTGGGACATGGTAGTGATGATGAATGTTGAGCCGAGAGGAAATGTAGGGGAAGTGAGTGTTGTTCATTCATTTTTTTTTTTTACTCAATAAGTTATGGGAGGCTAATAATTGGGGTTCTGTTGATGGAAAGGAAATAAAATGAGTTGCTTTGGTGAGCTTAGGCTATGCATTACTATGAGCTGAAGATGCAACCGATTGTTTGTGTTTAGCGCTATTGGAGATGAAATTTAAAAACAAAGTAAAAATGCTAAAGGGAAGTGAATGGTGTGTATAGAAAAAATTGATACGAGATATAAATGAGTTAAACTAGTTTAACCATAGTAAAATTTGTATTCAAATTTGGGTTTTAACCCGCAAACCTGTTTAATAATAAAATAACTAATAATAAAATATATATATATATTATACATACATACATATATATTTATTATTATAATATATATAACATCCATGTAGATATACATAAATTAATCATGCATTAATACATATATATTTATATTTCTTGGTTGTACTTAAATATTGATTGTAAATATAGAAAGAATATATTACATATTCAAGTATTAACATTATATATTTTTATTTATAAATGTTAATTTTTTGATTGTCCTTTGTCTTATATATTTTTAACTATTTTATAAATTTATTTATAACTTTTTAATCAATAAATAAGTCAAACCCAAATACAAAATATGGTTATTAAATGGGTTGGGTTGCGAGTTTAAATTTTTATATATGTTTAATAAATAGGTTAGATTACGGATTAAAATTTTTAAGATACGAATGAAATATGATGGATTAATATAAATTTCTTGTACTAGATGGTTTTGTCTCCTTCTGTTTTTCTGTTTTGGGTTGTGGGTTAATACTTGGGGCGAATGGATGCAGATATGGAAAAATTTGGATAGATATTATTCAGATTTAGGGAGATTGGATGCAGATATGGAAAGATTTAGATATTATTTAGATTTTATAGTCTGTTGGCAGGTGGACAGAAAAAGGGAAATACTTGCTGGGACGATTAAGCTTGTTATGTCATTTTTGGCTGTGCCAAATGCGAAGTGATTCATTTGGATTGGGCTTACAAAGGCGCTAAACTAAACATGCTTCTGCCACATGAAAGGGGAAATGGTGTATGAGGTGGCAAAATTTAAAGTATAGATATAAGAAATTCTGATCCAAATCTCGCATTGGATTATATGTTTAGTTTTATAAAATATTATTTTCACATCTTAACTAAAAGAGAGAAACAGATTTGATTTGTTTATAGATTAAGAATATATGCACATTTAGTTTTTTACATCTTAACTAAGAGAGGGAGAGATAGATTTAATTTGATTTTTCTAGGATAATAGTTAGAGATAATCTCGTATTTAACTTCCAGCTATAAAAAATGTGTTTTGGGAAATTGTTCCAAACACATAAATCTCACAATCATATACAATCTTTCTTCATGAATATTGGCGATTGAGTATTACTAATCATGATGAAGCCTTCAATTTTGTAACTCCTCTATTTCTTTTTCTTCTCTTCCATCTCCTGATTGCTTTCTTTAAAGATTCTTGCATAGATCAAGATTTATATGGTTCGAGTGTATTATTATTTGCAAGAATAAAAGATAAAGCTAATAGGAGACGGAGGAGAAGAAAATGAAATAAGTGAGAGAGTTCTATTATATTATAAGCGACATAGAAAAGCAACCAATTTTTATCACTTCATGACATGTTTAATTTTGAACTCGGTATGATCCTTCTCTTTCTTTTGTTGTTTTCAATGATCAGAGTAATTACTGTCTTTGTAGTCTTGTTTTACAATGACAGATCGAGTCTTTTTGAAATCTCATGGAAAGTGAAAGTATGTAATTTGATATATATATATATATATATTATAATTTAGGCGGAGGATATTTTTGCACATTTTAGGGTTTTTTTTTTTTTTTTGGAAGTACAAATGCAAAAGCCTACATATTCATCCATGTTAGCGTGCCGATCAACGCCCTTGTTCTTTTGAAGTAGTACACTAAATCAACCAGCATTATTGAAGATCGTACTAGATCTAGTGGTATGGTATTCCTTTGGTATGTTTGGTACATGAAAATAAGTATAAAATAGAATCATGATTCTAGTTTCAATTTCCTTTTTTGCATTTGGATATGATTTTAGAAGCTGGAATTGTGCTTTAAGGTATGGGATATAATTAGCAAGTTGTTATAGGATATTCGACTTGCAAGATTCGATAACAAACTTATAGGGTTTTCACTCGAATTAGAGACATGATTCAAAACCTTATAGGATTTAGAGTTGGGTTTCGAGACTTAAAAAAACTTAATGCAAAACCCGACTCGATAAAAAATAATATATAATAACATTTGTACTTAATCTACGTAATGCACATGCTCCACACTAGTTTTACACTGTATAACATATTTAATTTTTAAATTTTATTTATTATAAGTTAGTAAGTATAATCTTAACTTTATCTACTCTACAGGGTTTTTATCAGATTTTGGGACTTGATTTAAAACACTATAGGGTTTAGAGTCAAGTTTTGGGACTTAAAAAAAATTCAATGGTGAGCTTGACCCAATAAAAAATTAATGTATTAAATAATAAAATTTGTTTTTCACCTACATAACATGTATGCTTTACATTAATTCTATAATATACGACTCTAGTTCTACATTATACAACATATATTCAATTTCCAATTTCATTTATATATAAGTTAGTACCACCTTAATCCTATCGAATTACTTTCTATTATACTTTCTCTTTATTTCAATGAACTCTGTAAAAACCTAACTTACCCCTATAGGATTTAAATCCTATAGGGGGGCTTCAGCAATAGAAGTAAAAACCCTATAGCGTTTTGGGAAATGTTAAACCTCATAGAGGTGGGTTATAGTTTTGTAAAACCCATCTAAGCCCATCTTAGTTAGATCCTTACTTTAAGGAGCATAAAGCATTCCCTTTTAACTTGGATTTTAATTCTTTGATTGAAAGGAGTGAATCACGATTCGATTCAACCTCAAAAAAAACCGAAATTTCAAATAGAAACCCTAATATTTTTAACCAAAAACCATTGTTGTCATACCTAGCCCTAAGAGTTGAACCTAGACATGTTGGAGGGTTAGGGCTTAAAGGGTTAAGCTGGGGTCAATAAAAAAAAAAAAATAATGTATATTTGTATATTTATTATGGACATTTCCTTGATAAGATATTTAAAGAGACCAATACAAGAAATAATGTAAATTTTGAATGTTTATTTGTTTTTGTTTAGATTTTTGTACATATATTTTTGGTTTTATCATCTATGTGCTTAGTATATAAGTCATAAAGATATATATCACAATTAATTATAAAGATGCTCATACGTTTTTACTTTATAAAAATGTCTTAAATATGTATTATAACATTTGCTGCATAAAGAAATATATATTTTTACTTTATATGTATTCTTGCTTTTTTTTCTTTATCTATTATAACATTTGCTATATAATCATACTTAAAATTGCGGAAAGCACAAATATTTTTCAATTGAACCATGTAATATTTACTCTTGAAATAATAAATTATATATACCCATTAACTTATTGAAATTTCTTTTCATTTTCTCGTCAAACATAACCTAAGCCCCTAAACCCAAAGGACTTTCTTTTATAGTACACTGTGAACAGTCAGCTGACAAGTAATAATAGTTAATAAATGTATTCAAGCTTCTCTCTCTCTCTCTTTCACTTCACATCCACGCTTGCAAAAACGTCTCTCTCTCTCTCTTTTTTGCCTAAGATTTCTTTAATATCTTCTAAATAAACTTCCATTTCTTCTCCATCTTCCTAAATCCCACAACATTCTCTCTTTAGCGAAGCTAACATTCATAACCATTCTTCTTTGCTTTCTGCTTTTCTAAGTCTTTCACATCCCAACCTCAAGCTCTCTGATTCAACACGTAATACTATTTTCACCAGTTTTGTTGCAAAGATAGTAGAGAAAGACATAAGAAAAAAAAATTTTAAAAATATTTAGCTACCCAACCTACTAAAGTATTTCGAAAACCACCCCCTAATCAAACATGTCATAGTTTGCTCCCTAACCCCAATAGTTTGGCATGGGGCCGAAATTTCCCTTCCAAAATTGGGACTTTTTGCCCGGGAGACGGGGTAGGGGGTAATTTCGAGTTAGGGTCACTGGGCCCCTGTTCGACTTTAATACCCCGGGAAATTAACCCATCCGGGGTGTAAGGGGGCCCAAAGAAAAAATTGAAACCCCTGGTGTAGAAAATGGTTTCAACCCCGGGTTTCCCTTCCCATACTTTTTCATTTTGTCTTTTTTTTCCCTTTTTTTCCCTTTTGGGAAAAATTTTTTATTTGTGTTATCGGGGTAACACTGGGTTTTCCAATGCTGTGCAAGGGGGAAAAGGATGAAGGTATGGCTTTTTAAAACTCAAACTAAAGGGATTTTGGGGGCAAAAAAACCCAACACTTCTTTGACCAGTTTCATGATCCTTGCAAGGAATCAAGATGTAAAAAAATTTAAGGCCTTGTAAAAGGAAGAAGGGGGTTTCCCTCAAAGGACCCCTCTTTGAAGCAGAACCAAGCGAGGGAAATGCTCTTCCAATTGTATCAAATTATAAAATTTTAAACTCAAAGAAACCCAAATGATTGATCTAGGTAATTTTCCCCTATTTAATTTTCCTAAAAATTTAAAACCCCGTTAGTTTTAAAGGGATTTAAAAAACAAAGTCCTATATTCCCCCTTTTTCTATTATCAGTCTAAATTTTAAAATATGAGATTAAAAAAAATTAAACAAAATGTTTAATTTTAATCAAAACAACCCTAAAAAATAACTAAAATTTGCTTTAATAAATAAATTAAAATTTTCCCCAAAAAACATACTTTCATCTTGATCCATTATAAACCCCAGCTTTCCCTTAAAATTTAAGGAAATCGTTTTAAAAAATTTTAATTATGTTTTGGTACTTTTAAAAATTCTAAATTTAAAAAAAAAAATTACCCCCTTTAAAAGGTAATTAATTTTTAAACCCAAATGGAATAGGAAGACCTCTTTCTCATTATTACCATATAAGATTTCTTTAAAAAGGTTCATAACCCCCAAACAAATTTTTTAATTTTGTGTAAAAATTTTGAAGTTTTTTTTTCCCCTTTTGGGAAAAACCCATATAACTTTCTTTTTTCATAAAAAACCTATTCTTTTGGGGATAAGCCTCCTCTATTAATAAAAAAATTTAAGATAGAATTAAATTTGCAAAATAAATTTTTCACAAAACAATTTTACAAAAACATAAAAATAGATCAAAAGGCTTTTAAAATTTTTTTTTAAATTAATAAAAAAATTTTAAATTCACATGAATGAGTTTCACAAGAGCGGGGACAAAAATTTAAAAACTCCTCTAGGGAATTCATAATTTTTTCACGAAAAATTTGGGGAAAATTTAACAAAAAATAAATGAGGAAAAAAAAAGCCCCTTTAGTTTGGTTTTTGATCTTTGATAAATGTTTTCGGAACCCCCGAAATTTCTCTCTTCAAATTTCTGCTTTGCTCTCCTAAAGGGGGGTTTTAAGGGGCCCCGGAATGATGCAAAGTCAGAATCCCTTTTTTTTGAAATTTGAAGCGAGTTTTTTAAATTAGACTAAAGAAACAAAGAAACATCATGACTTAGTGCACACTGGGGCCCCTTAAAAGGTATGTACTCGGGAATTTAAAGTAAAAATTCTATTTTTAAAAAGGTTTTTGGGCCCCCGGCCCCCTTGTAGGGCCCTTTTGCTTGGGGTTGTCACCGGGAAATTTCCTTTTAAATTTTTTTTCTCTAGTCAAGTTTCTTCCTTCAGCGTTACTTCCTACAAAAACCCGGGGTATTTGCCCCGGCATAATTTCAAAACATTCAAATTTTTTTTGGCCCTTCCAGAAATAAATTTTTGAATGGCTATGCGGGGAAGGTTGGTAAAATGTGAAAATAAACCTTTTTTTTTTTAAAATTTTTTTTGCCAAAATTTTTCCTTGTTTTCGGTCAAAACCCTTCCCTTTAAAGGGCTTAAATTTATATTTTTTAAAACCCCAAAATTTTTAAAATATTAACACGAAGTGTCTTTTTCTTGAAAAATTTCAATAAAATTCATAAAAATTTTATATTCAATAAATAAAGAAAAAAGGGTTTTTCTTTAAACACTCATCACCAAAGGGTCAAAAGCAAAGACCCGGGTTGGGCTAAAAAAAAGGGCAAACAAAGAAAAAAAATTACCATACTCTAAGAGGGGTTTAAATAGAAATTTTAAGGACAAAGATACCTCTTCAAAAAGCAATAACCTTTCTTAATTTACTTTTTTTGGGGCAAAAGGGGGCTAAAAATTTAAAAGGGCCTTTGGGAAAAGCCCCTTTAAAGATAGGAAAAAGGGATTATAAGGGGAAGATTGTCTTTTCTTAAGTAAACCTTTGGGGAGGGCTTTTAGGCCCCAAATTTAAAAAGGGGTTTTTAAGTGGGAGCATGACACTTTGGGGGAAGGCTTTTGTGAGAAAAAAGGTTTAGTGAAAAATTTGGGTAGTGTTTTAGGGGGAGGTGAAACAATGAGGGCTTCAAATTTACCAGGAAGCCATTTTCAAGCAATACCCTAACCTAAACCCCCTTAAGGGGAAAAAAAAAGATAAGGAAAAAAAACCCCCCCAAAAAGGGGGGTTTTAGGACCCCCCTTTATTGGGGGCCAATGGTTGTCCCATTTGAGGGACATTGACTCAAAAGGACACTCTTGTTAATGATTTCCCCCACCTTTAGGTTTTTAACCCCTTTCAAAAAACCCTTTCCCCCCTTTCCGGGCAAAACTCTTTTAAAACCCTAAAAGGGGCCCAAAAGTTTTAAAACAAAGGCCGAGGCTTTTTAAAATCTTTCTCCTTTTAACAAAAACCCATAACATTTCATATTTTTTATTTTTTTGGGAATTTCCCCTTGAAATTTTTTCGGGTTGGTATCCAAAACCTTTTTTTGGGAAAAATCATTGGACCTTTATAAACTTTCTTGTTGAAGCTAAAAATCTTTTTTTTTAAAAATTTTAAATTCCTTCTTTCCCGGCTCTTTTTTTTCCCTTTAACTTGTTGTTTTAATTAGGGGCTTTAATTGATTTTGGGGTTACTTTGAAAACCCAATTTTAGGCCCAAAATAAAGCTTTAATTTAAAATTTCTTGCCCTATAAGTAAAAAACTTTAAAGGTTTGTTTAGGATTAAACCAAGGGGAACAAAGTTTTTTAAGGTTTAAATCTAATTAAAATGTCCCCCCAATAGACTTGGCCCAAACGAGACAAAGTCCCACCCATTCTCACAATGGAGTTGCCCCGGCTCAAACTTTTTTGGGGTTATTTTAAATTTGGGTTCACCAAAAAAAAAAGGGTTAAAAAAGTCTAGTTTTTTTCGCTTATCTCAAAAGGAGTTAAAGATACCTGACCTTAGTTTCCCCTTACTAGTAGATTACCATGTGAGTACTCGCCAAGTCTTGGACCTCTTTGATTAGGTTTAAGTTAGCCTGTAGATCGGCCTCATTAACCAACATGTCCACAGCCTTAGTGTGAGTAGGAAGTTCTAACTTGATTAGAAAGATTGCTTTTGATCTAAGGCGAGCTTGAAGGGCATCTCCCTGTTATTCTCCTATGTGTGGTTCGGTATCCCCATAAGATATAGGGGAGCGCATTTGCCAATTTGCCTTTTGCGTGGTCTACCCTTTTCTTAAGGCAGTTTAATAGTCTTCTTCAATGCTTCGACTTGTCCATTAAACTAAGGGTGGGCCGTCAAGGTGTAATTGATTTTAATCTCCTTATCAATGCAAAATTCCTTGAACTTGTTGTTGTCAAACTATGTTCCGTTGTCAGCGATCAGGGTGTATGGTACACTAAACATACTTAGTATGTTGTTTAGGATGAAGTTTTCCACACCCTTTTTAGTGATTTTGGGCTATAGTCTTACTTCTACCCATTTAGTGAAATAGTCAATAGCTACGATAATATATAGACATTGGCCAGTTGCCTTAGGGAAGGGGCCTAGGATATCAATCCCCCATTGAGCAAAAGGACTTGAGTTGTTGATGGGTAAAAGATTATTGCTCGGTAGCTGTTTATAGGTGCATGTTTATGGCACTGAACACACTTTTTGACCAACTCCTTGGCGTCCCTCTCATTTTAGGCCAGTAATAACTAAGATAAAAGCTTTCACATATGGGGCTGACTTTTTAATGTGTTTTTGCATATGCCAGTATGCAACTCTTCTAGTATGTGTTGAGCTTCTTTTGGTTTAAAAAAATTGAGGTAAGGGAAGCTAAATCCATGTTGCGCACAACTATTTACCTAAGAGGGTATATTGAGCTACTTTATAAAAGAACTACCTTGCCTCCTTCCTATCCTTTAGGACAATGCCATCCTTCATGCATGTGATACATGGATCGATCCATGGGCTTAGTTGGCGTTGGTCATAGCTCGAGGCTGTGATGATGTGGTTTATCGATGCTCTTGTTTGGTAGGTACTTGATGAACACTTTCTTATCCAGTTTAGAGAGATTGGTTAAGTCTAACCTGGAAACCCATTTGTTTTAAAGTGTTCATCTCGTGGGATTTTTGTGATATTCTAAGCCGAAAACTCCATTTCAAGTGCCTGTATGACCTCTAGGTATTTAGTCATGCCATTGTCCTTAATTGAATACTCCTATTTGACTTGTTGTATTACTAGCTGCGAGTTTGAAAATACCTCTAACCTCCTTAGGCTAACCTCTTTTACCATCTGCATTCTAACAATGAATGCCTCATATTTAGCTTTATTGATGTTAGTAAGAAACCTAAATTTAAGTGCATAGTGCAATTTCGTCCCATGTGGTCCTTTTAACACTAATCCTACTCCATTCCCCTTCCAAGTGGACAATCCGTCAATGCAAAGAGTCCAAATTGGTGTATCCTCATCGATGGGTGCTTTCTTTATGTCTGTGTACTTTATTACAAAATCAACAAAGAATTGCACTTTGATGGCTTCCTTTGTTTGGTATTGGACACCGTATGCACTTAACTCTAAAGCATACTTGAGTATTCTTTCGAAAGCATTAGGTTTCTATAATATTTGGTGTAGTGGTCGATTTGTTAAGATAACTATTTGATGAGCCTCGAAATAGGGTTGAAGTTTTGGCACATAGATTACCACTACTAATGCAAAATTTTCTATCTTTGAATACCTAATCTCCAGTCCCTTAAGGATGTGACTTCCATCAGCTTGGACTAACACTAAAGAGAGGGCTTGGTTGCTTACCAACTAGTATAAGTACAACTCTTCTCTTGGAACTGGTTTAGATAATATTACTTGAGTGGCTAGGAATGTCTTCAAGTCTTCAAATGTTGCTAGAACTATTTGGTTCACTTGAAATTTGAAGGGTTCCTCGAAATTTTGAAGAACTTTGCGCACCTATTAGTGGACTCGGACATGAACTTACTTAATGCCTGATTTATCATGTAGGCATTACATGTCCTTGATAGTTCTTGGGGGTTTCATGTTTTAGGATGACTTGGATTTTTTTTGGGTTTGCCTTGATGTTGTAGACTATGACATAAACGTAAGAAATTTCCTTGAGGTAACCTTAAATATACACTTTAGGGGATTCAACTTCATATTGTATTCTCTTAAGGTGTCAGAAGTTTCTTGGATGTCCTCAATATGGTCATGGGCTACCTACTCTTGATGATCACATCGTCCACATACACTTCTATGTTTCATGCAATCTAAGACTTGAACATCTCGTCACTTGGTGCTGATAAGTTGCCCATGCATTCTTCAGTCCAAAGGGCATGACATTGTAGTAATATTTGCCAAAATTGGTGATGAACGAGGTGTGAAATTTATTGGGTTCATGCATTCTTATTTGATTGTAGCTTGAAAAAGCATTTGTAAAACTCAAAAGTGCATGACTTGGGGCTAAGTTGACCAACTTGATTGATCTTCGGGAGGGGAAAGCAATCCTTCAAGCAAGCTTTGTTTAGATTTATAAAGTCGATGCACTTATGTTACTTTTGTTAGATTTCTTGACTAGCGCACAATTGACTAGCTAAGTTAGATAAGGCTCTTCCTCACGAAGCAACATGAAGCAGTTTTACACCTCCTCTTCAATTGTTGCTTGTCTTTCAAGTGTGAAATGACATTTCTTTTGTTTCACGACCTTGAAAGTCTGATCTACATTAAGTCAATACGTGATTACCTCTAAGGGAATGCTTAGCTTGTCTGATGGTGACCAAGAAAACACATCCTTGTTGGATTAGAGGAAGTTGATGAGATGTTTCTTTCATTTTGCAAAGTGTCGACTTCCTAACCCGTGTAGTTTGCTCGGGGTTATTGCTAAGTTGATTGTCTTAGTCTTCTTAGCCGGTTACCCCTATTCCCCAACTTCTATTTCGACTTGGTCTTAATAGTAAGAACCTCTCCCTGGTTAGTGCCTGTAGATAGCATGACCTTGTTAATTATTTGCTCCCTTGACAAATGCCAACCCTAATCTTCAAGTATGCCATAGAGGGGACCATCTTGAAGGTGTTATGGCTTGATCTTCCAATATAACGTTGTAGGGAGATTGGTAGTGATAAAAATCAAATCCGACAAGACCTATCATTAGGGAAAGAACTAAAGGATTTTGAATCTTGGCGATGAGGGCCCATTTTGAGCAAATCGACCATGGAATTATTCGTTTACTAAGCTCTTTTATCTTATTCATGTATTATATATTCCAACAGGCACACTTATCATATTTTATAAGGCGATAGACAAACTCACTCAGACTCAGCTTGTGGGTTATCCATGGATCGACCTTAACGATGATGAGTTGGGCCAACGAATCCTATGGAAGATCTCGCATGATGAAGACTATTTTCTTTTATTTTGTAATTGTTATTTGACTATTTTATGTTGTATTTTCTTTTGGGACACTTTCATTTTTTATTGTAATTGTCATTTAGGACGATCACCTTAAAATGGCATAGTTGTAATTTTTTGCATTTTCTAACCCTAAAGGGAGCAAGTATAAATACTTGCTTAAAGATGGGTTTGGGAGGCCAAAAATTTTCAGAATTATAATCACATTTTCGTGAGAGGGTGATGGGTGTCGAATCCAAAAAAAATAAAACCTACTCCTAGAAATTATATGATTTGCTATAGTGGTGGTGGGTCAAATCCAAGGATTGGTTTAAAAACTTATTTTATTCAAGGGAATAAAGGGAAAAAAAAATGGGGGGGTTTTGTTTGTAAATAAAAATAAAGTAAAAAAAGGTAAAAAAAATCGAATTTTGATAAACCCTCCCAAAGGAAATAAAGAATTTTAATTAAGGAATTGTACGAGAAATGTTTCTATTCTTTTCTAGATAACTGGTTATGGTTATTAACAACTTAAAACCTATCCCTCATTTTCCCCTGATAACCTCAGACAACGCTTTAATTATTTCTCTTTTTGTTTTAAACAACCCTAGAAAAAACGTTAGGTTTAAAATCTATAAATGCATTAAGATTAGGAGACCCCAAATTTCATCAGTGATTATAAGTAACCTATTTAAACATGATCAACCCTCCATAACTAAAATTCGATCATCTTTTTATAACCAAACATGTTATTGCGTCACTAAGACTAGAAAAATCAAAAATTAGGGTTTTTGACGTGCTGTTGACAATTATTAATTTGCTAATTGAGTAGAAGAGCTTTTTTATCCCAAATCAAAAAAGAAAATAATGACAAAACGATCAGAGATTATAAATACCGGAAGAAAGAATAGAATAAATAAAGTCAATTGACTACAATTCTGGAAAAATTAAAACATCTTGACCCTTTGGCTAGAAAAGTAGCTTAGTACTCTGTTCATAAACAAAACGAAAAAAAAAAAATAGAAACATAATGAACGTGTTCCCTGCTTGCCTCCTTTTTCCCTTCTTGTCCCCAAGGTGATTCCAGATTCAAAGATTCAAAAAGTTTCCAAAACCCTTGGGGTTGGTTTATTTATATTGTTAGGGAGAGGGATGTGCTTTTGCTAGAAGTACGAAAATTCTTCCTTTTCCAAGTAGTTTTCGAGAAGTAAAGATTTCTGCTGGCCGCCCCATCACAGGCTGGGTCAAGCCGTGCCATCCTCTGTACTTTTCTTCAAGTTTCACCCCGCCCCAGTGGGTACCGGTTACCACCGGCCCAAGTTCAACCCGGGCCCTTAATCTGGCTTAATTACAAGTCTTAATCCTGTTAGTGTGTACCACGGTTACCCCCCCGCTAGATTTCAAGCCGTGCCTTCATCTGGTTTGTGTTCCCCCTTTTCTTCCCCTTTGGACACCTAGCTTCCACCACGCTTCAAGCACGGTTTCCCACGGCTTCCACCCCCGGCCGGCCTTAAGCCGTGTTTTCCCTGTTGAAAGTCTATTTTCCCCTTCTTGTCCAGTGTGAAAACACGGTTTAAACCTTGGCCGTGCCCAAACCGTCTTCCTGGTTGGTGTAATTCCTTTCTTGATCCAAGTTGAGTGACCCCCCAAAAATACTTAATTAGCATCCTTGACTCCTTTTTAACCGTTTATCACGTGATAGAATTAAAGTACCTTTTCCCTTATGATTTTTAAATCAATTTTAATTTAACCAATTTATATTTTTAAGATTGGTATAAAAGGGCTCTATCAAATTCCCCCACACTTAAATCTTGCTTGTCCTCAAGCAATTGCTCAAATAAATTTGAGAAATTTTCTAGTTATACAAACTTTTTTTTATTTTCCCAAGATCTATTCATTTGTTTTCATGACTTGTAATTTAATGTTATACTTAAACCAAACTGGTTTCCGGGATCAAAATTTCTATGGACAAAATTCAATGTAATTAAAAAAAAAAATTTTAATCCTCATGTTTAGCAAAAAATTTTTTTATTCAAAGTAAATACTTTTTTACAAAGGAAAAACCCCAATTAAATTCATTGGATATTAGCAAAATTTAATCCTTGCATTTAAAAGTAAAAGATTGGTAAAAGCTCTTTGCTAGGTATTCCCCTTTTATACGTCTTTGTTTTATTAATAAATTTTTTTCACTTTCATGTTTCTTTTTGTTTTTATTCAAGACTATTTTGACGGGTTTTTGCCCCTTCTTTTCATAAAAATTTTGCCTTTTTGCCCTATGTTATATGAGTTAATTGAGTCGGAAACATCCCGAGCTTACTCAAGTGACGGGTTTGAGATCCCCCTAGGGATCTTCCTCACTCAAATTTTAAATTTTGAATACTCTTAACTCAATTGTTGAATCTTTGGGGAGAATGGTATGCTTGTTTTTTTTTCTTTTTTTTTTTTTTTTAAGTGTTATGATTGCTTTACAAACAACTTAAAGAGTATACGGTAGTAATATCCTAAAAGTAAACTTGTTTATTTTTCACTTAGGGACTCGATTACTCTTGACTTCCAATTTTAAAGCAAAATACAAGGTAAATTTTTTTTTTTAAAGTTTTCACTACTTAATTTTAACTTTGTATTTAATCACGAAATGGGTGAAAAAAAATTTTTGAACAAGTCAATTTCCATTTTGTAGATGCTTATTAAACATTTGTAAAAATTTAGGTTTATGAAAAATTTGAAAAAATTTGGTTAAAATTGCAAAAGGACAAACATTTGAGTTAAGTTGTTTTATTCTCTATATTTTTTATCCTCCCCCCCACACTTAGCTTGAACGTGTCCTCACTGTTCAAATTTAGCACAATTAAAAAAGAATTAACAATAAAGGGCATTAGAGAATAAGAGAAAGGAATACTGGACTTCCTGGTTTTGAAGTTCTCCCCTTAATTTTCTGGAAAGTGTCATTTGTTATGTGTACCCTTTGCTGCGCTGACCCAAAAGAGTTCAAAAATCACAAAAATAAAAAAAAAAAACTAAAACAAACAAACAAAAACAAACCAAAACTAATGCAAAACAAAATTTTTTTTTTTTTTTTTGAATGGGTTGCCTCCCTGAAGCGCTTTTTTTTAAACGTCTTTGGTAGGTTCCTGTATCAATCACAATCTCGGGGGAGTTAAACTGGTTTTTCAATATTCATACTTGAAACCCTTTCAAAAAAAAGGTTTCAGCGAGGGACCATTGACTTTGAGGTCTTCCCGTTTCAAGGCTTGCGATTAAACTGCCCCATGTGAAGATTGTTAGTGATAACAAAAGGACCAATCCCCCGTGATTGTAGTTCCCAGGAAACAATTTCAATCGAGATGGTAAGAAATGTTTTTTTGCCCTCAGAAAAATTTTTGGGGAAATCTTTGATCTAAAAATCTTTTTTTTTTCCCTTGTAGTTTTTAGTATCTCATAAGTTCTCTTCAAAATCCCCTCAAGTTCTTGTTTTTTAATTTTTTTTCGTGTTACCCGCTCACCCATTCGCATGTTCTTTTTTTAAAAAAATGCCTTTGTTCCCAGCTCCACAGGGAGTGAAGGGTTTTGCCAAATATTAAACGGTAAGGGACATCCTTGGGGTCTTGTAAGCTTCCGGTAGGCCCATAATGCACCCTCAAGTCTTGTGCTCCAGTCCTTCGCTTGGATTGCGGTTTTTTCCAAAATAGACTTGTTTTCTCGATTTGAGACTTCTCCCAATCCATGTTTGAGGTGGATGCGGGGGAAAGGCGTTGGGGGACCTTGTATTTTTTTAGTAGGTTTCCCTTATCCTTTACAAAAGTGGGGCCCACGTCACTGATGGAGCCTTTGGTGCCCCAAAAACCTAGAAAAAAAATATGAGATTTAAAAAAAATCCACAAAAAATTTTAGCATCATTAGTTCGAGTGGGCTTTGGCTTCCCCCTTTTTGAACAAAATCCACAGAAAGAAGGAGTAAAATTAAACAAGGGAAGGGGGAAAAGGACCATGAAGTCAATACGCCATATATCAAATATTTCAAAAGCAGAATAGGGGTAAGTGGCTTTGATCTCTATCCTAAGTTCCCATTTTTGACATCGTTACAAGACTTACAAAACTAAAAGGTCACGAAACAATGTGGGCCAAAAAAAACCCACACCTAATCCCTTTTGAGCGTCCTCTTAGGGCCAAATGCCCACCACATGCATTGAGTGAAAAAATTGAAAGAAAAAGGAATTCGTTTGGGAAAAAATACACCTTCTAATGATTTGTTCGCAAATGTTTCCAAAAATTGGATACCATACATAAATTCATCCTTTTAATTTTTCTTTTTGGCCTAGACAAATCACTGGTAGTGTTTAGTAACCAAAAAATTGACAATACAGCATACTAGGGAAATTGTTTTTTAAATAAAAAAGAGATTCATCTGGAAAATCACTTTTTTGTGTGGCCCCTTCCTGATAGGAATTCGATGAGGTGGTCGGCAACAAAGTTTTCTGAGCCTTTCCTTCAGTATCTCTAGATCGAACTCTTGTAAGGGAGTACCCATCGAATAGTTTTGGTTTGCCCCCTTTTTTGCGAGCAGGTATTTAAGAGCTGCATGATCGGGGAAACAATTCCTTAGTACCAAGAAAATTGTCGAATTTTTCAAATGCAAAAAACAAAAAGCCAAGAGTTCTTTTTTTTTGGGGAAATAGTTGATTGAGCATTATCCAAAGTTCGGGAAAGCAAAATAAATGGCATGGAAGCTCTCCCAACTTTTGGGCCCAAGAATGCCCAAAACGCATGTTGCTCGCATACAAATGATTTAAAAGGGAAGGGGCCCAGTGGGGGGTTGGATATTGGAGCGAAGTTAATTCCCCCTCAGGTGTAAAAAGCGTTTTGCAGGCCTCATCAAACTCAAATGTCATTTCTTTTTGTAGCAATCGCATAGGGGTTGAGTAATCTTGGAAAAAAATTTTTGTGAAGCGTCGATAAAACCCTGCACTCCAAAAAAGACCAAATTTTCCCCGTCACTTACGGGGTTGGGTAAAGTTTTAATCTTTTCTCCCTTAGCTTTATCGACTTCAAGCCCTTAGAAGTACAATATGCCTAAAATGAGACTTGTTCAACCAAAAATTGACATTTTTCAAAATTCAACACAAATTTCTTATTATACATTTTTGGCCTTTTGAAAGGTAGTCAAACATGAATCAAAAGAATTACCTTTAGACGGAAAAGTCCCATGAAAACTTCATAATTTCTCCACAAATCTAAAAATATACAAACCAAAAATTTTTGGAATGGGGCGGGGGCTTTGCAGCCCCCAAAAGGCATCCTTCGATAGCAAAAGTACCGAATGGACAAGTGAAAGTGGTTTCTTTTGATTTCCGGTGCCCGGAATTTGATGAAAACCTGAAACCATCAAGACACAATAGTGAGAAGGGCCCCACCCAAAAGTTAAGCATCTGATAAGAAAAGGAGAGGGAATTTGGTCCTTCACGATTTGACCGTTTAATTCCCTGTATAAACACAAACCCCCCTCCATTCTGAACCGGTGGGAATTTAACTCACCTGGGGTTTTCAACCAGTAAGCCTGTTTTTTTGGAAAATTGGATCGGACTTCCCATTTGCTGTCGGAATTTGGTAGATATACCTCTCAAGAAGTTTTCAAGATCTCTTTTTTAAATCCCTCCATTATAGGTGGATTAAAACGACGCGAACTTCCTAAAGGTTGCAATTTTTTTCCATAAAAAATCTTGTGTGCAGGTAGAGGGGTTAGTCCTTTGATATCGTATGGCCCTCAATGGCTTCTTTGTACTCCCTCAAAAATGATAAACTTTTTTTTCTTCTAAAGTACTTAGCTGGGGAGCTTCACAGAAGAGTTCCTTTTCTCCTAAGAAAATAATTTTTAGATGTTGGGGTGGGGGTTTTTAATTCTGTTCGGGCCTGCATAATAGAAGGAAGAATTTTTGGTTAGAAGGGGGTAAATGAATGTGGAAACAATCATCCCTGATGGGTTTTTAATGATTCCAAACTCCAAATCTTGCCTCCCAAAATCGGGATATTAAAAACTTCCCCTTTAAAGGTTTTTCCAAGCTGAATGTTGATTTATTAATTTAAACTTTAAAATTTTTCATCATAAAATCAAATAATGAGTCTGTGTTAATGGGTAAATAACATAAAAAAAAAAGGGTGAGTGCATGGATTTTTCGGGGCATCATAATTTTAAAATTTAATTTCCTTCACCTCAAATTCCATGTGGGTTACCATATGACTGTTTTTGTTCAGAGTTTTTAAGAAATGGTCTCCCTAATAATTCATCGTGAATTACGGAATCATCATTTTCCTGAAGCACGTAAAAATTCGGGGAAAACCAAACCTTTAAATTGTCTAAAACATTTCTAGAACTCCCTCAGGTTAAAATTGCCCTATCGCAATTTGAACATAACGCCTGTTTCCCTTTAGGGGGCCATTTTAAACTTTGAAAAAACGAAAAGGAAAAAAATTGTTGAACGCCTAAACCCCCCCACAAGTTTTGTGTTTCCCAAGGTTCCCTATTTTGAAAGGAATAGTAAAAAATCCCTGGATCCTTACTTTAGGAGGAAGCTTCTTTTAAAGAATAGCTGAACATTCTCACTAAAAATTTTTCTTAAACCTTTTAGCTTTTTTTTGTTTGTGCAAAATTTTTTTTTAAAAATTTAGCATAACGAGGATTGCTTAATAGCACCCAGCGGGGGAATGTTTCCCTAACTTTGCAAAAAGTTTTCAAGAATCCTTTTTCTTCGTTTCATTCTTGGATTTTGCTGTCTGGAAGGGAAAGGAGGGGCTGTTGTCATACCTTTGGGGTTGAAAGAGGGGTCCTTTGATCTGATGGGTTTTGTTGGCTTGGGGTTGGAGTTTTTTTTCTCAGTCTCTTCCTCGGATTAGTTCGGTGATCTTTCATTTGATCCCCGCAATTTCGTTCCCCCCTTCAAGGTAATTGCATTTAGCACTTTGCTTTGGATTTGTGACGGTTTGAGAAAGGTAACTTCCCTTTAGTTTCCAACCATTTAGAGAAAAAGCAAGTTGACTACCCGATTTTCCAAATTGGGATGCTCTGCTTTGTTCATCCTGAAAATTTTTTTTTTTGTATTAACGGCAATGATTTAACAAATTTTCCCCAAGGGGGGCTACCTGAAGTGGGAAAGGGGCCCCGTGTCTTGGTTTTATGGCTTGGGTTGGGAAATTTTTGGAAGTTTTTTGGTTTTTTTCCCTATCTGAAGTTGGGTGATCCCTCCCTCCGGGTTGTAAATGTTTGAATGGGATCATATTTCCTTTTGGTGTCCTGGGAATCCCCCCACAGCTTTTCGTGTTCATGGTTGCATCTTGCAAAGTGGGAAAAATGGGTCGATGACTAGGAGCGCAAAATTCCACAAGCTTTACCTGTTTGGGGATTTCCAAGGCTAGTGCTGCACAAGGGAGGTAAGTTAGAATTTGATGTCAAGGTTAGAACTTTCTCATTTTCCTTTTTTTTAAGATCATCATGCCTTACCCAAATTGTTTCGAATGGCAGCCATAAGGAGTCAATTCCCCAGTTGACCCGGGGTTTTGTTTTCTATGGCGCCTCACTTGCAGATCCCTCATCTTTCTTTCCATGGAAGTGGCCTTCGTGAGTTTTGGATGAGGAGTTGTTCGGGTATCCATGTTTGGGCAGCTTGCCAAAATTGCTTGAACCTTTCCCCAAAACTCTGAAGGTCTCGGTGTCCTTTTTTTTTTACCCAAAATTTCTCTTTTTACCAGGGCTTGGTGCGGGGAGAATTTGTTAAGAAGAGTCTCACCAATTGTCCAAGTGGTGAAAAAAACCCGGAGGCAAATAAAAACCCAATCTTTGCTTTAGTATTAAAAAAAATGGAAAAAGCACGTGCTTGTTTGATGTGGTTTTTCTGCCCTCATTCTAGAAAAAACTATATAAATCTTTTAAAGTTGTGGGTCTCATTCTCAAGACCATGAAAGGGTGGGTAGCAAATGTATTAACCAGATTTTAATCAATTCCCGGCTGTTCGGGATAGTGAATAAAATTTGGTTGGTTTTTTCCCATTCCCGGGGGTAGCCAAACTCCCTTAAGGTTCTCTCGGATTTGCCCGTCGTCCTCTTTTCAGATTCAAGGGGTGAATCAGCAATTCGATACTAAGTTCGGTCCGGGGATGACTAGCTTCTTGTCCAGCCTCTTTAGAGTCTTCTCAATTCCGGATTATAAATTTTACCTGTCTGAGAAAAAAACGAGTCATACAAAAATAGAAATAAATTTTGACACCAAATCCGGCAACGGCGCCAAAAATTTTATGGGTGTCGAATCCAAAAAAAAAAACCTTCCTAGACAATTTTATGATTTGCATATAGTGGTGAGTAGGGTCGATCCACAGGTTGGTTAAACTTTTTCATTCAAGGGAAAAAAAAGGGAAAAGAAAAATGGGGGGGGGGGGTTTGTTTGTGTCAAAAAAAGTAAAAAAAGGTAAGAAAATCGAAAATTGATAAAAACCTAGCTAAAGGAATCAAGATAGTTTAATTTAAAAGGGAAATTTTCACGATGCAAATGTTCTCTATTCTTGTTCTTAGTAAATGGTTTGGTTATTAACAAGCTCTAACAACCTATCTTCCTTATTCCTCGATAACCTCAACAAGCGCTTTGAATTTTTCTTTATTGATTAAACAACCTAGACAAGCGCTTAGGATTTTCTATAATAGTTTAAAACTAGAGAGACCCAATTTATGCCAGTAGATTATAAGATAACCTATTTAAAAAATGATAAAACACCTCCCTAACATGAATTCGATCATTCTTTTTAACCAAAAAATGTTATTGCGTCACTAAGACTAGAAAATCAAACATTACGGATTTGACTGCAGTTGAAAAATTTTAATTTCTAATTTAGTAGAAAAGTTTTTCATATCAAACAACAAAGATAAAAAAAAAAAAAAAAAAAAAAAAAATCAGAAAATTTGAATACCCGGAAGCAAAAATAGAAAAAATACAAGTCAATTAGACCTCACAATTCTGGGGAATTAAACTCTATGACCCTTTGGCTAGAAAAGTAGCTTTGTACTCATGTTATCAAAAAAAACGAAAATAAAAAATAGAAACTAATGAAAATGTGTTGCCCCTCTCTCCTCCTCGTTTCCTTCTTGTCTCCAGGTGATTCCCAAAATTTAAAAATTTAAAAAATTGTCCCCAACCTCTAGGGTTGGGTTTATTTATATTTTTAGGGGATGGCTGTGATCTTTTTTAGCAAGATACGAAAAATCTTTCCTTTTCCAAATAGTTTCGAGAAGTGAAGTTGTCTGCCCCGGCAAACCCCCTCACACGGATTGGGTCAAGCCGTGCCTCCCCTTGATTTTTCTTAAATCTTCATCCCCCGCTAGTGTGTACCAGGTTACACCCGGCCAGGTTCAAGCCCGGCCTTAATTGTGCATAATTACAAGTCTTCATCCTGTCCAGTGTGTACCCGTTACACCCAGGGTAGATTTCAAGCCCTGCCTTCATTGGTTTGATGTTCCACACTTTCTTTCCTTGGACACCTAGCTTCCACCAGGCTTTAAGCCGGTTTCCCCCCGGGTTTTCCACCACGGCCTGCCTTTTAAACCGTGTCTCTTCTGTTGAAAAATCCCCATTTTTTCCTTCTTGTCCTGTGAAAACGGTTTGAACCTTTGGCGTGCCTCAAACCGTGTTTCCTCCGGTGGTGTAATTTTTGTCTTGATCCAAGTTGTAGATGCTTCTCTAAAATACTTGAATTGCATCCTTGACTCCATTTAACCTGGGTTTATCCGTGATAGAATTAAAGTACCATTTCCTTATGATTTTTTATAAATCAATAATAATTTAAACAAATTTATACTTAAGATTGAGTATAAAGGCTCTATAAGGGCTTGGGTTTTCCCCAATTCCATTTTCTTTCAATTTCATTTCCCAAAAGTTGAAATTGTGGCGAGTGCAAAAAAAGGAAAATTTGATAATATCAATTCCTTCTTTGTTGTGTTTCTTTTTTATCACTAGTGAGTAAATCTAGGGTTGAAATTTGGGTGTTCTTGGTCGTTTTGATTGCATTTGAATCAAATTTTCATGTTATAAGATTGAATGGTTTTACATTTTTTATACCTTCAATTTTTGAATCATTGTTGACATGAATTTGGACATTGTTGGAAGAGGGAATCATGGGAAATTGGGAAAATTTTTTTTGGTGTAATTCACGTGGTTTTATTGTATTTTTGTTAATTGGTGAAATTTATCATTGTTTGGTTGTTTATTGCATCTTTGAACCTTTGGGGTTCTCAAATTTTTATTGGGTTCACCAATTTTCCGTCAATTGGCCGGGTTTATATGTGTGGTTGGGGTTGTTTTTTTTTGTATTTGCATGTGCTTGGGCTTGGTTTTTTAAGCCATCTTTTTTGGTATCAAAGCAATTTAATTTGGGTACTTAAGATTGATCACATCCTAATTGAAGAATCGTTATAAACTTTTGGAAAAAGACGCCATTTTTCATGAGATTGACACTAGTTTTATTGCATTATTTGATTGTTTTCAAATTAGTCTTGTAAGTGCTTATCTTTGGGTTTTTTGGGACATCGGGTGTCTACCTAGGAAATTAAAGGTTTTTCGGCATATGGGCATCCCTCCTTTTAAACTCCACTGGGAAGAGAAATTATTTCAGCAACTTAGATAGGTAGTTTTTGAAAAACCCCAAAGGTCTTGGTTTTAAAGGTTTCAATTGACCTTTAATTTTGCTTTCTTTGTCTTGGAGCTTTGAAAATGATTTCTAATAATTCCAGTATCAATTAATGTTTTTTGAACTTCAATGTAGTGATCTAGGCTGTTATGACAAGGGCATCCCATGGGGCTTTGAAACCCCCTTTTAAAAACCCTTTTCAGAAAAGGAAGTGGGTTATCTACTTTGGGTCTTTTTTTGTGCAGGCTCAAACCGCTCATTGGGTGTAGGCCTCCTACTTGACATGGCTACCCCCTTTTTCCCCCTTGAAGGGGTCCCCCCAAAGATAATATTTTGACATCATTGAGGCCTTTATTAATTTTTTGGGAGCCAAGGATTTTAGTTAATTTTTTGGCTCAACTTCCTTTTTTTGAGTTGGCCTTTTTGGGCCCCCTCAAGGTGGTTGTCGATGTATTCATGGAGGTAACCTCATGTGATGGTGACTCTAAGTGTTCTTTAGTTGGATATAGTCCTTTTTGTTTGTCTTTTATCTTGTGGAACTATAGTATTATTTTGGGTTTCATTGGGAAGGGGTTCCCTTAGTTTCTTAAGCCTGTAGGTACTCTATTAAAACCAATGGAGTATATGGCTCTAGGTTAGTTAAGGGGGTGTGTGGTTCACATGATATGGGTGACATGCTTTTTATGGGCTTTAAAAAACCCAAATTTCTAAAAAAAAGGTCAATAGAAATAAGAAAGGGAAATTTATGCAATTTAAGGGGAAAAGGGTTTATAAAAAATTTAGGGCCAAATTTTCCAAAAAGGACCATTATACCCATGGACCTGATTTATCGAAAAAAAGCTTTGAGATGCCCAGTGACCTTTAATAAAATTCCAAAAACCTTAATTAAGTGAAAAAAATCATTAAGGGAAATTACTTGGGTCAATTGAAAAGAAAAAATGGAGGTTGGAGATCAATTTTGCGAAATGACCATTTACTTCTAACTTGTTTTTGAGTCTTTTAAAATTAGCCCAAAAAACCCAAAAACATAATATAAAATTATTTGGAGAAATTTTTTTAAAAAATAGGAATGTCTCTTGTAGTTTGGAGCAATTTTTCAAAAAAATGATATTTTTGTCCTTTAAAATTTGACCTGAAATATGCTTAGAGACCCCAAATAAAGCTCCAAGTCTTAATTAGGTAATAAAATTAATTACAAAATATTGGAGAAAATGGAAAAAAAAAATTTAAAATTAGAAGTCAATTTGGGTAAAAAGATCAAAATGCCCCTTAAATTATTTGTTGATGGGTAGCTAATTAATTTAATTTCCAAGGGCATTTTAGGCAAAAAAGGAAAAACATATTTTAGCTAGAGTAAGTGGGGAAAATTTAAGGGATATTAATACTAAAATAGGTTAAAAAAGGGAATATGTTACATTTGCTTAATCACTTCCCTATGGTTTACCCTTTAACCCTCCTAAACGCTACTATCGAAAAAAACATTTTAGGATAAAAAAATTGTAGTTTTTCTTCATTTTCTAAAAATTCTCCCTTTGTAAATCTTTCAAAAAAACCATTAAGTTTCATTTACCTTTAAACCCCCATAAAAATTAAACCCTAAAATAATGGTTTTTTTCTTGTAAAATCTGGTGAAACACAAGTGGGTCTTTTGCTAAAAGGTCCCAATCACGATTCAAGGTGAAAATTAAGGTTAAGGATATTTAATTTGATTTAAGTAAGTTTTAGCTTTTCAAACAGAATATAAGTGGGATTTTGGTTTTATGAAGAGGAATCATTTGAATAAAAAAAGTACCTCTTTGGAAAATTGTTGTGGATGGCAAAGGAGAGACTTGAAGGTTAAGTTTATTTTCCAACAACTAAGTTTATACAATGGTTGATTTAAAAATTTAAAAATGATTAGAAGTGATGAAGCATGTCGATTTGGTGTTTTTTTAGATCTTGATAGTGTTTAGTGTAATATGCCCTTGGAAACTACCCCTAAATGATGTATTAGGGTGTTTTTTGATGATTTAGATGTGAATCTATATTTAATATGTAAATATGATGTTGGGTGTTGGATTTGGTAAAAGGAAGTATGATGCATGTAAAATGTAGTTATGCAAGGGTCCCGTTATTGCCCCAATGAGGAATTGAGATTTAATTTTCTTGTAAAATCTGATTTGGATGGTGAATGATGGTAAATTAATGATTAGAGTATGGGTATGTGGAAATTGAAGTGATTTAGTTTTATTATTTAATGTTATGGATGTTAGAAGTTTGGGTTTGTTGAAATTATGAGTTGTGGATAAAATTTTAGTTTTTTTGCATGTAATTTCCCAAAGTAAAAATTTGATGGAATTTGAAGTTACATGTTTGGGTTTTTGTTTGGTAAAGTTTTAAGTGGTTTAGGTGCTTAAAAAGGGGTATTTGCTATTGAAAATTTTAATTGATGATAAAATGTAATGGTGGTTGTTTGTTGTTAAAAATTAAAAATTTCTCGTGAATGTTTTTTTTGTTGGTAAAATTGAGTACTATGTTTGGTTTGGGGGAAAAGTTAGGGGGGATTTAGTTGCGGGTGGATTTTTTTTTTGTAGCTTTCTGTTTGAAATTTTTAGTTTTTGGAAAAATTTTTGATATATTATGTTATTTTAAATTTTATTGGGTGGAATTATGATTTTTTTTGAATAGAAGTTGGGGTTTGGAATAAAATAAGGCTAAAAAAAGATAATAGTTAAAAATTAGATTTTAAGATTGCAATTTGTGTTTAGGCTTTCTTGTTTTGTTTGCTCAATTTTATGTGTTTTTGATTTAGAGAGGAATAATGAAAAATAAAAGTGTTCTGGATTTATAGAGGGAAAAGGGGAAAAATGGGCTTTTTGGTTTTTCGTGTTTGGTCTAAAAAGTAAAATATAGGCTTGTAAAGTTGAAATTTATAACTTTTCTTAGTTTGGTCATCCTAGAGTCCTAAAATAAAAAAAAAATAAGTTTTTTTTTTATATGTTAAAAAGGGTATTTGTAAGTGATAGGAATCAAATGGCTTTGGTTTCACTTGATTTGCGTTTAATTGAGTAATTTAAATGGTTTTTTAAAATTAAGGCCCTTTAATTGTGAAAAATTTGGAATCAAATTAATAGTTGGCTTAAGTAACCTGGGCCCAAAGACTGGCCTAACCTTAAAGTCAGCCAAACGAAATGGGCCCAAGGACCACCTTCTTACCTTTCCCCTTGGGTAGCCCATAAAAATTTAAAACATAATTTGATCAATTGTGCTTAATTAACTTAACTATCCTAATTGGACTAAAATAGATTTGACATGATAATGTGAACCCAATAAATCTATGGGCTTAAGATCCAAATCTAAAACATAATTGGGCTCATGTCTTCTTAAGGCTTATACCCTAAATGAGCTTTAGCATGATAAATAAATCAATAAGGACCTCAAACCATTTCAAGGCACACATTTGAATTAACTAATTAAAATAAACTAAATATGGGCCCTAATAAAATAAAAAAATTTAAATGACTAATAAAACCTTAGTGGGCCCAAGACCCAAAAGTTACTTGGACCCATAATCTTAAGGGCTCTATCCTAAATGAGCCTTAACAAATAAATCAACTTTAATTAGGCCTACAACTTTACAAGGCCTTAAACTTAATCAAGGCTTAAAATGAAATTAAAATTTAACTTAATAATTGATTGGGCTTAAACAAAACAAATAGGATTGATTAAACACAATAGGCCTAGGTTAATTTAAAATAAATGGAAGTAATCTGAGGGGGACTTACAAATGGATTTAAAAAATTTAAAATTTGACTTAACTAATTCAATTGAGGCTAGTAAACTTAATTTCAAACATAATTGGGCCTACTAATCAAAATGCTAAATATTTTAATTGGGCCTTAAATATAACAAGCTTAAAATTCAAATAACTTTTATGTTAAGAATGATTAAACCCAATTGGATCAAGCAAAAATTTAAAGCTAAAAGTTAGTTGGGTCTAAATATTTTAAATTTGGGCTCGTAATTATATAGCTCTTAAGTAGTTTAAACCAACTTTTGATAGAATTCAAACATTTAGAATAATTAACTGACTTAAGTTTTTTCTTTTATTGCAAAAACCAATCAAATTTCGACTAAATTGGAACTCAAATTGTGATTCGGGGATCGTTAACCCTTCTAGGTATACATAACATGCGTGTTGCTTGCTAGGTTAGAGATTTAAACCAAACTAATAATCAACTCGGTTAATATCTGTTTATGACTTGTGCATGGTTACTTAAGCCAAAAAGTAAATAGACTTTGGATCGAGATTATGGTTGTGGTCATACCCCCTAAATTATATGGTAATTAGGCACTTAGGTCATAATGGTGTCCTTAGCGAAGTGGCAAATAAGGTGAAATCATGTTAGATAATGAACACTGTAAGCATGAGAGAAGGTATATCAAGCGTAGTTTAGGGATATGGGGCCCAAGAGCCTATACGATATAGTGGAATTGTGATTAGTGAGGTAACTTAGATGAGGCTACTTAACGTATCGTTTTTTTAGTAACATGGAGTTGGTTGCTCATGTCAAGCTGAAAGTGGAATTAGACCCTAAGTCTACCGTTGTGATGTTTAGATTCATGAGTACTCTCTTACTAGTTGTTTTATTTAAATTAGATAATTAAAATGAATTAAGTGAGTGTCTATTGCATTAGTATGTAGGGTTTGCTTGAACATATGTATATGTATTTGTGTTATTGTGTACTTAGCCCTTGTCATTCACTCATCTTTTTCTTTTTAGGTGAAAAATTTACAAATCTTTTACATGATTTCATAGGGTTTGGATTTGAGAAGGAGTACAGGGATGAGCTTGCAGATTTAGATGACAAGAACAGAGATTGCTTGAAGGAGTACAGATCCCATGGATTAGATTTCTTAGTGTCATGGGGTTAAAAAACCTCGTGGAACTTTATTCCTCCAGCTTGCCTACATTTGCATTGGGGCAGGGGAGCGATGAGAATGACCTCGGGTGGCTATGGTTAGGGTGGAGGAGGTGTTTGCTTGGCTGCGTTATGTAGTAGGAAGAGGTTGTGGTGGGGGTAAAGGTGGTGCTGCATTCGGTGCTGCTATTGTTGGGGGTGGTGGGGATTGGTAGAGGGATGATCATTGTCATGCTCTCCAAAAATGTGTGTGTTGTGAATGGTGTTGCTGTTTTCTATTGCAGCTAATTCACTTACGCATAGAGCTACGTGTTTTCAGCATAGAGGTTGGCAAGCATCTTCTTAAGGCCAACTAAGTTGTTTTCCTTGGCTTGCAGCCTTTTTTGTTGTTGGCTAAATAGATGAGGGTTGTGTTGTGTTTGGGGGGTGAATTTTTCAATAGTTTTTGGATTTTGATTTGTATTTTAGCTATGTTCATGGTTTGTTAAAAGGCGGTTTCCAAAAAGTTATTTGTGGATTTAGAAAAGGTATAAGACATGCAAAAAGAAGTTAAAACAAATGAGCTAAGGGGAGTCAAGTTAAATTTGATATAGTCACTTCGATCTCAAGTTAGTATTTAAACATTTATGAAAAGTTTAAAGGAGAGGAAGAGAGCTTAAAGAGTCCCCTTACCCATAGATGGTTTTGGTATTTATAGATGATACTATTAATGGTTGAAAGGCATGCCTCTTGGTGCACGTTTTGAAGTGTCTAGACATTGGGGGATGGGGCAGTTGTGAGGGTTAATGTCCTATGGTGGGCTTTATCTGGAATGATAGAGTTAAAAGGCTATAAAAGGAAAGGAAAGGGTTGGGTTGCTATTTTGGCTCAAAGGTTGTACCCCTTGTATAAAGCCAGGCTTGGGCATAGACCAAAATTTACCTATTAACACCATGGTTGGCTAAGTGTTGCTTGTTAGGTGAAATGCAATTCTAGTATATGACAATAATTGAAATTAATTGGAACTAATTAAAAGAAGGAAAAAAAAAAAAAACCCGAAGGGATATAGGGTGGATGCTTGTTGCTATGTATAATAGATATGGTTTTGATCAATGAATAGTTAAGGGAAAAGAATATTGAAACACTATTAAGCATGGTACACACTTGAACAAACACCTTATTAGTGTTATGAAAAGAAAGATTGCCTCAACCTTTTTAATTTTTTTTTTTAAAAGTTGAATCTTATTGATGTTATTGGAACTTATAATATAGATGAACTCCCTTGAAGTTCAGAAGTGAAAATTTGGGTGGAATGTTTAATTTTATCATGTAATCAAATGTAACTCCCTAAAAACCCTTGGGCCGCGCTATTGCTTGCCACGTGTCCTTATCTCACAAGAACACGGGTTTAAGGTTCTAAAATAACTTTGATACATTTTACCCTGTAACTTCTAAATAAAACATTTCATATATCTCCAAAGTTTTTTAATAATAAAATTAAACCATATAAATATCTAATGCAACGAAAGTTTTAAACTCAAAATAATATTTTCAAAAGATAAAGTCTAATCACCGTCTAATAAAAATTTTTCCCAAAACCTAATCACCATAATAGTAATGGTAATCTTCATCTTCCTCCCCTCATGATTCACAAAACCCAAGTTATCTTCTGGGTTCTTATCTCTCTCAACACCTGAATCTAAAAATGATTCCTCAAAAGGTGAGCTAATGCCAGTACGTATAACACAAACACATATACATGGATAACATAAACAAGTATCACACACATCATGCAGAACAGACAACCATTTCTTAATACAATTTATGTCCACAAGGGGAACAATAGGGTATTCATGACCCCCTTAACACACTTTAACACATTGAGCAAGACTTGATGATGGGAAATTTGCCCACTTGTGATATGTTTTAAAAGCAGTGAAAGCATGTGCAATCAAGCAATTGGAATAATCCTAATCAACATCTAAAAAGCTGGATCAATTTCAATTATGCATGAACCCTAAAAATTTGCTTTTTGTACCCCAATTTGTTGGTTTAAATCAATCTTAACCCCAAAATGATGTTGTGCTAAAATGGAATTAAGCACACCACATAAGATCAAATGAGATTCCAAATTCACCAACAACACAAAAATATGGCTGTGACCCTCCTCTTCACAAAGGAAATTTCCACGTAAAATAATGAAAGGCAAATTGAAGACAATATCAAGATATAAATCCAATCAATTTTATAACAATATATGAATGTATTTTGATCTACAATTGATGCCAAAATCAGAACAAGAACCGCCCAAATCAACACTAAAATATAAAAACACGGTTATGAAAAGGAAAATCAATTAGGGAATTGATATGATTCACAATTCACTAGTTTGCAAAATCCCCCAAAATTTCCCAAATTTGGGATTGAAATTGATAAGAGTCCTATGAAATCTTAGGAAAACCCTAATCTCTCACAAAAATTTTCAGCTATTATAAAGTGTATTCTCCTCTTTCAAAACCCTACTTAAGCAAGTATTTATACTTGCTCTAAATTAGGGTTAAAATGATTAGAAAATTACAACTATGCTACTATAGGGTGGCCGGTCCCAAAAACAAAAATATAACAAAATAAAATGGGCTAAAAAAAATTACAAAATAAATAGTCCAAAAAAAAATAAATTACAAGTACAAAAGATAATAATCTTCAAAGAGCCGATGCGTCGAGGTAATGTTGATCACAACGGGCCATTAGATGAGAATTCGATGTTACCCTAATTGACCAACGGTGAAAATTCATTTGGTAACTCGTGAAGAAATATCGTTTGACCTGTTAGATTATCATTCAATATTTATTAGAAAAAAGGAAAACAAGTATGCATATAAGAGATTTGGATCATTTTACCCAAATTAAGTTCCTATCTATCAAGATTGCCGGGAAGATTCCCCTCATCTCCCTGGGCCTCTAACAGATTTTGCCCTCAAATATAGAGGATCACTTTTGGACTGAACCCGGATGCCCTCTGTTGTCCTATTTTCCCCCAAATTTCTAGATGAGACTGAAGTAGTCCTACCCCGCCCCCTTAGAATTTGTGCACATCAGATGGGAGACATAGGTACCAATACTATTTGAGACCTCCTTTTGAAACATATAGGTGTTTCTGAAGTTCATCATGCAACAAACCTTTCGTCAAAAATCAAAGGCCTACCCAATGTAAATAAATGCACACATGGGGACACATCACACAAAAACTCATCATGATGTTTTTCCCCAAAACTCACTAGCACCTTTGCCCTTTGTTGTAACATGCATACTACCCCGATTATCCAAACCAATGCAAGTTATAAAGGCTATGATGTGGACTAGTAGTTTAAATTTTAAAATTTTCTACTAGTACGCAAATATAACATTCGAGCAAAATTACCAAAATCTATGATGAGTACACAAGGTTACCTCTGATCCTGCAAGAAGTGTAAAAAAGTTCCCCCTCTATTTGTCCCCTAGCATCAGGAGATAAAAATCGAGCCCGCGCAATTTTAATTTGGGGAAATTCTATTCATTGTCCCTCCTCATGTGTTTTGTTTTTTCATCAAAATATTTTGTGTGCTTGATAGTTTAAGATATGTTTGGGGTTTCCCA
>JBBMOL010000437.1:64778-265779 GCA_037954665.1 Laguncularia racemosa
CTTATGGTCAGCTCATAGGGAGCACCTTTTTGAGATATCATTTTTATCTTAGGTTAGTCAGCCCATAGGGGCACTTTCCTAAATATCTGATCTCAAGGTCAGCCCATAGGGGACACCTTTTTGAGATATCATTTTTATCTAGGTCAGTCAGCCCAAGATGGGCACTTTCCTGAACATCCTCTCTTAAGGTTAGCCCATAGGGGGCACCTTTTGAGACATTCTATCATAGGTAGTCAGCCCAAGTGGGGCACTTTCCTAAATATCTGATCTCAAGGTGAGCCCATAGGGGGCACTTTTTGAGACAGTCTATCATAGTTTAGTCAGCCCAAGAGGGTCACTTTCCTAACTCCCTCGATTAGTTAGCTCGGAGGAGCACTTTCGAACCCATCGATTAGTTAGCTCAAAGGAGCACTTTTCGAATCTATCAAGTAATCAGCTCATAGGAGCACTTTTTGAAACTTTTGATGACTGATTAGTCAGCTCATAGGAGCACTTTTCGGAAATATTTTTCCAAACAGTCGCTAGTATAACAAGACGCTTCTGTTGACAAGTAGCCAGCTCATAAGGGTGCTTCCTAAGATAATCTTCTTTTCAAGGTTGCTAGTCTGATAAGACGCTTCCTATGATCATTTCTTCTACACTCCTAAACAATGGTTGAGATGTTTCCTATCGCCAACTAGTCAGCCCATAAAGCACTTTTGGGGAGGGAGCATTACTCTAAATTGTTAAGACCATTTTAAATCGTGGGATTATTAGCTCTTGGAGCATTTTCCTACCAAAAAAACAAATTCTAGATAACCAGCCAAACCAAGGCGTTATCTATTTAAGAGGCTAAAAATGGCGTCTTTCTTGTCTTTGTAGTTAAGTTTTTCAAACTTTACTATAAAGAGAGGCCGCTGTAAACACCCCATGTTTGCCCTAAGAATTAATAATAATTAATAATAATCAATTTTCAATTTTTTTTCCAATTTTTTCCAATTTTTCTCTAATTTGGCAAAAAAAATAAAAATATTCAAAAAAAATAAAAATAAATAGGAAAACACATCAATTTTCAAAAATGATTTCAGAAAGGGCAATAATAAGGAATAAATAATTTTTACAAATTTTTGACACTTCAAAAAATACAGAAAAAAAATCGCATTGCATATATGCAATTTGCGAAATAAACAAAATCTGGAGAATGGGCTAGCTCAGCTGGTCCAAGCCGCGGTCAAGTGGGTGCGTGCGGGTTCGAGGTTGGGGGTTCGAAACGCGGGGGAAGCAGTTTCCGCGTTTTGCGATTTTTTTTTCATTTACCCAAGACACGGGGCAGCATTTGATTGGCTGGAGGGAACGCACGCGCCGGGCGCGTGATCGTCTTTAACCTCGGTCCGAGATCGCTGGCGAGGGGAAAAATTCGAATTTCGGCCGTTTCGATTCGATTTTTTGCACAAATCCAACAGATCTTCAACAGAATTGAGATAAACATCATCCAATTGGAATCAAATCTCAACAAATTGAAGGATTTACACGAATCGGAGTTGGTTCATTTAATCGCAAATTCAATTTGCCTCGATCGGTGGAAATCCGAGCTTATCCAGCTCGATTTCGAGAGCCTATAAATAGAGGATGAAGTGAGGAAGCCAGACCACAGAAAAAAAAAAGCAAGAGAAAGTGAGAGAAAATTGTGAATCAGAGACCACCGGAGGAAATCAAAGCCGCGACTGCCGATCAGGAGCTAAGCAACCACCAGGAGGCGTTTCTGGAGTAAACCACCGCCACCATTGGATTCCTCACCCTCAATAACCTAGGATTCGACACTTTAGTCGTTGCAAAAGGCTGTCGGAATGCCGTCAACGAGCACTCCCCGTCGCCGTGTTCGACCAATTCGACTCGACCCGATTCGACCCAATCTGACCCGACCCGCGCACCGACCTAGATCTAGGTAAGTCGGATTTTTCCGGATTTTTTGATTTTTTTATTATTTTTATTTTGTTTATTTATTTCCATTCTTTTTATTTTTATTTATTTATTTATTTGTTTGTTAGTTATTTATTTATTTACTTATGTATTAGTTATATTTCAATAAATAGAAAAATGCTAGGAATTAGATTTTTTAGGATTTAATAATAAAAATAGAAAAAAATAATAATATATATATAATCAAAATAATAAATAATAAAAATGTAGAAAAATAATAAAGATATTAAAAAATAGTAATGATAATAAAAAAAAAACTTTAGGCTTTAAAATAGGATAGATGAGAACCTAGGAGCAAAATTTTGAAATCATGAAAAAATTAATATAAAAAATTATAAAAATCAATAAAAAAACTCATGAAAAATAAATCATATAAAAATCATAAAAATTACAAAAAATAATAAAAAATTAATAAAAATTCAAAAATTATAAAAATAGAAAAAAATGAGTTTTATCACTTAGAAAAATAAATTTTCTCAAATAAATCCAAAATTGATGTTTTCCTTTAGAATTATTTGCAAAAAGTCAAATTAAAGCTTAGGTTTAGATTTTTTAGAAAAATCCAAAAAATGTTAAAAACATAAATCAAAAGAGATTTTCAAATTAAAATTCACAAACCCACTAAATGTTTTCAGGAAAAGCAAACTACGGCTTGTTTGATTCTGAATAGCAGGTACGTAGGCACCCATTTGGGTCAACCCATAAAATGAAATAAAAAAAATCATTTTTTTTCAAATAACTTATTCAAAAACACAATAAAAGGCAACAGAAACAAAATAAAAGACATTTCTAGATAGAGATAATTTTAGGAGATTATGTGGTAACCGTAAGGTTTTAATAGGATAGCCTTCGAACTTAGAAACTCTAGTTTTCCTTTTCCTCTTTTCACCAAAAACGAAAAGAGGAAATCTTGACGACTAGTGGTCCAAATTAGGACTAATCCGCTCCTTTAGTCTTAATTCAATCTTTCCCAACAACAGTTGGGTGGCGACTCCAAAATTAAACGAAGTTTCTAACTCAAGTCGAGGATCTATATTAGATGAGCATAAGGTCTAGTCTAGATCGGATTAGGAATGGGAAAATTCAAAAATTAGACTCTACAACGGCCCACTTAAGTTCTGTGTAAGTAGCCTCTAAAGTGTAGCAATACTTAAATACTACCCCTGTAGCACGTCTTTGCATGGACCAAACCATCTCAATCTTACGTCATTTTCTAATCAATGGGAGTTTCTCCAGCTTTTTCTCTAATACATTCATATTTTTTTTATACAATTCCATTTTGCCTTGGCACATTTATCTTAACATTCTTATCTCTAGTTAGCTTATCTTTTACTCATGCCAATAGTTTAATATCCAATATTTAAGGCCTATAGAGCATATTTTGGTCTTATGGTACCTCATGGTCACATAGAAGACAATTGGGAATTAGTGTAATGCAATGCTGTGGTATAAATTTAAGCTTTTCCCTAAGCCTCCAACAAATAGTGGATCACTCATATAGGTACATCTTACTATTAAAAGTTGCATTTGCTCTACATGTTAATATCATTTGCAGCTCTAATGCCAGTTGCTTGTAGCAGATATACTAGATTTTGGTGTAATGTACTGAATACTAATGCTTTCTTTGCCTCCAATGTTGTCTTGTTTACAATTTCTATGAAGTTTAATATATAATAAGTTTGCTTTTGTGAGGTTTAAATCGTTTTTTTTTAATTAATTTCAAGTTAGCATATATGTAGTAACTGTCAGAAGAGTGCCTACTATATGTGCCTTACATGTACATTTTCCTTGTGCAAAGCTTGCACCAAAGATGGTGTTATCCTATGTGTAAGAGGAAACAAAGTTTTTTGTGAGACATGCATGTGAATAATCATGATGATAGAAAATAATGGGCCAGAAAACAAGGACATGGTATGGCTGCATTTTGTTTTGGATGTATAGATTGATCTCCATCCCCCTCTCCTTGCCTTGTCTTTTTTGTCCCTAGTCCATTCTCAAGAGCGTTATGCTAGTTATGCAATTTTTTTAGCCAAACCTGTGATGATATCATGCCCGCAGCATGTTTCCAACAAACAGTCAAAATATTGAAATCCTGTTACAGAACTTCGATGAGGATGAATTAAATGTGACCGGTATGATCTACTCTGCTTTGCTTCACTTGGGAGAATAAACAATAGGTGGATTTACATCTTCATGTTAGTAATTGCAGCTAATATTTAGACATTTTTAGTAAACTTGAGAGGAATTTAGAGTGTAGGTGGTACATGTGCTTTATAATAGGTGCTGGCACTTGGGAATTGTGTATCAATGCAATCTTTGACATATGCATGCCCTGCTGTTCACAAGGCTCCTAAGCATCTAATGTTCCTTACTTGGGTTCACTCGCACTTGTAGTCCTACGAGTTTTGGAAGATAATTTGGTTTATTTAGTTCCCAACCTCTTTGGTAGAGGTTATAATTTTCTCTACATGTTAATATCATCTACAGCTCTAATGCCAATTGCTTGTAGTTAGTAATTACTTTTTTTGGATGTAATTAGTAATTACTTGTTACATGAGCATGAGCAATTTACTTTATACTTGTAATTTGTAAATATGTAATAGTACTTTATAGTTTCTACTTTCTACCATAGCTCTCTTTAAGTATTGATTGAGTTAAAATGTCATCTTCCAAATCATCTAGAGAGAGTTCCAAAAGGAAGAATTCACTGGGAAGTAGATCTGATGTAGGTTGGGAGCATGGAATTGATGTAGACAACAATGGAAAAAAGGTTAAATGTAAGTATTGTAATAAAGTTGTTAGTGGAGGCATTTACAGATTCAAGAATCACTTGAGGTGTATGCATAAAGATGTAGAGCCATGCACCAGTGTCTCGGATGATGTAAAAAATGAAATGTTAACAATGTTGCTAAAAGTGGCAAAATTATCAGAAATGAAGAGAAAGAAAATTCATGGCATTGAAGATTCTGATGAGGCTGATGATGAGGTGGAGCAAACAAGGATAAACAAAAAAGAAAGGAATTGCATGAACTTCTTTCTAAAACAAAAAAAAAAAAAAAAATTGGTCAAAGTGGAACACGGGTAACCCAAGGTACAATTAACCAATTCATGAAGAAAGATTTGAGAGAAGAATGTAGCCAACAAATTGCTCGTTTTTTCTATATTAGTGCAATTCCATTTAACTGTGTCAAAAATCCAGAGTTTGTCAAGATGCTTCAAGTGGTTGGTCGATATGGATGTGGGCTTAAACCTCCTTCTTATCATGAGCTAAGGATGACTTGTTTGAAGAAAGAAGTAGCTCGAATAATGGAATTACTTAACGACTACAAAGTTGAATGGAAAAAAACAGGTTGCTTTATTATGTTTGATGCATGGATTGATAGAAAGAGGCGTTGCATATGCAATTTCTTGGTTAATAGCCCCAAAGGAACGGTCTTCTTATCATCTATAGATGCTTCTGATGTATCCAATACAATCAACAAAGTTTTGGCAATGTTAGATGATATTGTGGAGAAGGTTGGAGAGGAAAATGTTGTACAAGTTATTACAGATAATGTTGCAAATTATAAAGCAGCAGGAGAAAAATTGATGGAGAATAGTAAATTCTTATATTGGACACCTTATGCTGCACATTGCATTGATTTGATCTTGAGAAGATCCATCATGGGACAATTGCAAAAGGAAGGCGAATTACTACATATATTTATTTCAGGACTATACTTATCTCAATTTTGAGAAGATACACTAAAGGGAGGGACTTGATTAAACTTGGTGCAACTCGTTTTGCCACTTCGTATTTGACATTAGGTTGCCTTAGTGAGTTAAAAAGTGCATTGATGATGATGTTCAGTTCTAGTCATTGGAAATCATGTAAGTATTTGACTACAAGTGATGGAAAGCGGATTCAAAAAAGGTTTTGGAAGAATTTTATTGTTTGCCTTAGAGCTGCATTTCCCTTGATTAAAGTGCTTAGATTAGTGGATTCTGATGATCAACCAGCTATGGGTTTCATTTATCTAGAAATAGATCGTGCCAAGTAGAAAATTAAAGAAAACTTTAACAATGTGAAGAAAGGTAATATCGCAACTTATTAGCTATATATATATATTTTTCTTTAGTGCTAATTTTAAAGTTTCATTTCTAAATTGAAATCATATTTATTTATGTAGTTATGAACCTATCTTCAAGATTATTGACAAGAGATGGGAGCTTCAACTTCATAGACCATTACATGCTGCAGCTTATTATTTGAATTCCCATTATCATTATAGTGATGATTTTAAAGTTGATGCCGATGTTAAGATTGGATTATATGGTTGCATAGAGAGTATGGTTTCTAGTCCAATAGAAAGGTGTAAGATCGATATGCAGCTTGAAAGATTTAAGGATGCTAATGGACTATTTGGCATTGAAGCTGCAAGGTTAGCAAGAAACAAAAAAGCTCCAACTAAATGGTGGGATTCATATGGAGATGAATGCCCAGAACTATAAAAGTTTGCTATTCGTGTTTTAAGTTTGACTTGTAGTTCTTCAGGTTGTGAGCGAAATTGAGTGCATTTGAAATGGTACGATACAAATAGTTCTTTTATTCAATTTTATATATTATTACTTATTAAGATTATGAATCTTATAAAGTTATGTTATGTATAACCTTTTTCATTTTCAGGTTCATACCAAAAAGAGGAATAGACTGCATCAACAAAAGATGAATGATTTAGTCTTTATAATGCATAACTTGAAATTAAGAAATAGGAAAGAAAGATGCATTGCTGACACTGACACTTCTACTTTCATTGTTGAAGATCTCTCATTTGATGATGAATGGATAATTGAAGAAGAAAATGTGTTTGACTCATCAAATGAGAATGAAGGTCAAGGTGCATTGCCTATCTTTCCAAGTGCAAGGGATGAAGATAAAGATGATGCAGAGGAGGATGAAATTGGTGCTTATGTCAATTTAGAGAGTCCTGGAAGTAAGTCCTTAATCCTAAATGATTTAGACCTTCATGATATTGATAATGTTGAAGTTGAAATGCAAATGGGAACTTCAAAAGATTTAGAATTAGAGGATATGGAAATCATTGGTAACACTACACCTCATGATGATGTTGACATTAATGAAGAAGATGATGATGAAGATGCAAATGATGATAATGATATGGATGAGAGAGATGGTGGAAATTGTGATGATTTATTTTTTTCTTGTTTTGTAATATGATTTATGATTTCATAACTTTTATTGGGACTTTTGGTTGATTATTTATATTATGCAACTTATGCTTGATTATTTATATTTTGACTTTTATTGTGATTTATGACCAAATTTTATGCTGAAATTTTTAATTTATATTATCCATTATATTTTTAATGACTACTGTAAGTAAATTTTTAATATTTAAAGGTTATTTTATAAAGGTTGTAAAAACTTACGTTTCTACGTTCCGTTTCTATGTTCCGATACTACGGACCCCTTGGTGATTCTACATAAAATCGCGATTTTGATAACCATGATCATAACAAGAAACATCAAATATTACATGTCCTAGATATGATAAGAAAGATCAGACTGACCAAGTGGAATCAGTCAAGTTAAACACAAAATCATAATTAAATAAATTTTAAAATGAGTCATCATATGAGACCGAATCAATAATAGCGTAATACAACTCAATCTCATCAATCATTAAATCAACCACTCGAGTTCAATTTATGGTTCTCATCCCTTGACACCTTTGTGTCATTTCACTTACTATCAAATAAATCACTTGGGATTAATTTACAATTCTCATTCTTTGACACCCTTGTGTCATCGCACCTCTTAAGTGCTCAATTTTACACGCTCGAAAGTTAAACAAGGTAGCTAAGGATGTATTCTTCCAACATCCTCAATTATCAAAATCTTAAAATTTATAAAAATGTAAAATCTCAAGTCTTTTTCACCTGCATCAACATCTATAATATTTAAAAATATTTTAAAATATATAACTATATATTATCTAACTTTATTTACTTATCTATATGTGCAAGTAGTTTTAGTTTAGTTAGAGGTTAAATTGAAAATATTGTTTTCCTAGTTTTCTCGAAATTTCTCCAGTCTCCTAATACTCACTCACCATCATGCACACACACACACTCTCCAACTGTACACACATTTACGTACATAAACAGTTAGAATAGCTTGCAATGACACAAACATATCCACACACACAGGCCAAATCATACAAACACAAGATACACAATTCCGGCACACCTTTCGCCCTATAACACCTCCACTTTGCTGCAAACACCTTCATACATACAAACAAACGCTTGCAACAACCCTCCACGTAGCACCAATCGCAGCAAATGCAATAATAACAGTAGCAATAGCAGCAACGGATGTAGCAATAACAACAACAATAACAACAGCGATAGTAGCCATAACAGCAGTAATAGCAGCAATAACAGCAATAATAGCAGCGATAGTAATAACACATACCACAACTCACGTTACACGCACACCACAGCATAACTTCACATTTCACACACTTCTAACTCCAAGATGATAACAACCCTAATAAGTACAGCAGCAACTATGTAGGGAAATATACATATACATAACATATCATAACTAAATACAATATATATCACAATTAAACACGATACTATAGCATATCATAGAGCTTCCCACTCACTTGTTTATGGTGGCCATGGTCCTAAGTGTCATTGAGTGATTCCAACGTGTAATCACTTTACCAAACATAACCTCAAGGATTGGCTACGGCAATTCCACGCAATTCCCATTAACTCCCATTTCTCCTTAATCTCCAATGCCTTTCCACTCACACTTACACACAACCATTTCATCAATGGCATACATGCATTTCCAAGACTCCCTTTTTCAACTTGATCACTTGATCAAGCTGCTTAAATCATTTGGTTTTACATCGATGACACTTCTTTCTCTTATCCCTCCTCAACTCTCCACACTCCTCATCAAGCCTCTTCTTCATTCTCCTCCATCAAAACCTCAATGTCACCAATTCTCCTGTCGAACAAGGATGCTCAATAACTGATGTGTACGTTACAAGACTTGGTTAAATTCCTCTCTCCTTCGTCTTCCTATTTAATTTCATGCACATACGTTCACTATCCTTCACACAATTCCCTCTTCTTCCTCGTATTCACCTTCCCATTTCTTCTTCTCTTTTTCCCTTATTCTTCTCAATTCCATCTTCCACATCTTTCCTCTTCCCCTTTATCTTTCCATTCTCCATGCTCTCAATCTCATCTTTCCATTCCTTTTTCTCTCTTTTCCTTTTCCTTTTCCTTCCAATTCTTTTTCCCCCTTTTTCTTTTTCCTTTCCTTAACGGCTTCCCCCAATTGGACGTCCTCTATTCCCTTTAACTCCTCTATAATAAGGTACATATATATATATATGTAGTCAACTCGCTAGATTTTTTTCTTTTTTTTTTTTTCTATTCCTTTTCCTTATTTCCCTTACCCTCTCCCATTCATCCTCCTCTTTCTCTCTCGCCTGGAATGATCATGTCCCCTCCTCCCATTTCTCCTCTTCCTCTCTCGCCTGAAAACCCACCCGATCATTATACAACCCCCCTCTCCTCGCCGATCCTGTATCTATATATACATATATAAATATATATATATATAATGTATATATATATATATGATGATGATGATGATGATTTGGACAAATTAGTTTCCCTTAAAATACACGAAAAATTATATGATTACGTGCTATTCATGCTCAAAATACTTCTATCTAGTGTATTTCTAGCTATTCTAATAATTTTCTAAGCTAAATACTAATTTTGATATGATTTGATAATTGTATCTAAATTCCAAAAAATAAATCCATTTCGTGTAAAATTGGTCTAGTTGAGTTATACCTACCTCAAGGAACATGTTGGTAGTTTCGGATTGTCGATCGGAAGTTGTATGTGCGAGATATGAATTTTTTTGTTCAATTTTTCTTCCCCCCCCCTCCCCTCTTTTCTCTCCTTCTCTCTCGTTCTCTATTCTCTCCTTTGTTCCTCCTTTGCTCTCTCTAGCTTTCTACGAGCTTCAAGTAGCTTCTCCTCCTTTTTATATTGTTTTCATTTTTTTTTCTCTTTCGGTGGCTGTAGGCCTTCTAGACTTAATATATATATATATATATATATATATATTAAATATTATATTCTAAGGTTTTAAGAATTTTGGTATATTTTCGTGCGCACAACATTATTTATAGATTTTGTAATTTTAGTACTTTATTACGAAACTTTACGTTTAAACTAATTTGACTATTTCAAGCGTAAATATTTACTCAAAATTTTCATTTGAAAATCCTAAATCTATAATTTCAATTACTTTCATTATTTAACCCAATATTGTTCGTGATTTATGTTTCAAGAAATTTATTCTTTTAACTTAAATTGAACGAACCAAAATTAGGACCTACAATTATTTTTATTTATATTTTTATTCATTTGTCTATATACCTATACGCAAGTATTTTTCAACTACTTCGTTTCCTAAATTTATTTAGTGATATATTTCATACAATTTGAAATGCTACGTTCGTTATCTTTCACTTTTGCATACGATTATTCTTTCCAATTGTTTTAAATATCTATTTCTCATTATTTGTTATACTTATCAAACGGATCTCATGTCTTCTTCATTCCTCTATTTTAAAGCCTATTATTATTTATCATAAGTTTTCGGTTATATGTAGATTATTAAAATAGTATTAATGTATTATGGTATTTAAAATTTTTTTGTCATAAATTTCTCAAAATTTTTAATATTGCAAAATTGTCATTCTCGCTACCCTGACCTAGAAGTATCTATTATTCCACTTATTTTCTTTAATTTTTATATAGTTTTTCAAAATTTTCGGGCATTACATATTTCACTCTATGTAACCCTGTATTCAGTAACATTAAATCTTTTACAAAAATGGGTATTTTGTATTCACTTGAATTTTCTCTCCAAGTTAGCATGATTTCGGTACATTTTTGACTCAATCAAAGATATGCTTGTGATATGTGGTATATATACATATCAAAATAGTGAAGGAATTTGGACTAAAATACGATTTAATTCATCTTGCAAAATCGATGCTCCTTTATGTATTACGTATATATATATATTTTTTCCAATTTTGCAATTGATTTTTTTCCCCACTTTCTTAAACTATTTGATACCTTTTTTTATTATTTTTATTTTTTAACATCTAGCTTATATGCCACGTCCTCTATTAATCTTTACTTTTTATTTGACCAAAAAGGTGGAAAAACTAGTGAAATCGAGATTAATTTTGCCTATCAAATTTTACTTTTGGAAACAATTTTATTACTTCCTCTATGACTGTAACTATGTTGCTTGAATAGGTGCATGTGCAATCACAATTGGAACTCACCACTCCAACAAGCTATATTGACTTTCGCATTATTACATACCCCTAAAAGCAATACAACAATCAATATATGGACATACTTTAGGCCAAGAAAAACGGCTCAAAACCCTTAGTTTTTGAAATAATAATAATTTTATGCCCCATGCTGATATCGGGTCAAGTACGCATATATTAATTTTTTTTTTAAAAATAGTCCAATTGACAAAATTACGAACTCGAATTTATTCATCGTTTGGCTTGCACTAAATTTCATCTTTCATTAAAATAATTAATTTAAGTCCAATTGAAATCCTGTTTGAAGTTACAATCCACTTAAGTAAACTATTTTTCATAACCTTGAAAAAAGCAAGCTAGCCTAGGGACAGCTAAAAAATAATTTTTAAAAAATAAAATCAACTTTTTTTTTGTTGCTAAAAACTTGAATTTCATCAAATTGCATATGCATACTTTGAATTTTAATTTTTTTTTCCACCCCTAAATGAGCTAAATGACCACAATGCAAACATTTTTTTGGGTGATTTTTCATTTTTTAAAATTTTCTGTATTTTTCTAATTTTTTTCTTTTTTCTTTTTTCAATTTTTGGTACTTTTTTATTTTCCACTTTTTAATTTTTTTTCTATTTTTTATATTTTTGGGTCGCTTTTATAAAATTAGGGCTTTTCTAAATAAAAAATAAAATAAATAAGAGATTTGGATGGTGAAAATGGGGTGTCTACAATAAATACTCAAGCATTCTTTCTTATTTGACATGATTATGAGACTAGAAAAATAGTATTATTGATGTGCTTAAGAATCCAAATCAACAAGCACAAGATATAAATGATTAATCAATTGGACTCAAAATTGGTGTGAATCAAAGGATGAACAATTTCAATGGTGTAAACTAAATTAGATGTATTACAATGGAATTCCAATACCAATCAATTACATATAACAATGCAATTCCAATTTCTAAAATTGGCTTGTAATCCTAGCAATATGAACCTTAATTTAGCGTGAAAGAACAAGTAGAAAAATCAACCAACTATTACTAGATATTACATACTAGCAATAATAGGATGCAACTTAGAAAATCTTGATACAACTCACAAGAAATTCCAAGCCAAACTCGCGACAATTTCCAAAAAAATTGATAAGAGTGGATGTTAGTAAGAGGTGACTCTCACACAGTAAAGTGTTTGAATTTTATCAAATTATCAAAAAGCTCCCTAAAAACCCTAGTTAGCAAGTATTTATACTTGCTCCTATTAGGGTAAAATAAACCAAAAAATTACAAAGTTGCATTAAGTGGCCGGTTCTAAGATCAAAATTACAAGTGAAAAATAAACAAAAAATTGCCGGTTCTCATGAGCACAAATACAAATACAAATGGTCTTCAAGTGGCCGATTCTTCATTTCAATTGAACAATTTATGGGTCGTTGGATATGACTTAAAAAAAATGTCCCTCAAGTTGATCCTTAGTGCATGTTATTTCGCCATCCTGTAAAACAGATCAATGTATCTACTAAAGTGCAAAATTAAACATTGTTAGATAAAATGTGGCCATATGTAGATGTATGTGCTCATACATTTAAGTTAGGTTCCCCCTACTGCTGGAACCACAAGGTAAATTCCCATCAATTATGCTATCAAATTGTTACTCTTAAAGATTAAATGAAAAACTCCAAATTAATAAATGAGGTCAACAAAATTAAGAGGGAAAATTTTTGAAGTCAATTAAGAAAGGATTTATGAAGTTTAGGGTTAACTTTTTCCAAAATGACCTTTTTGTTCTTGAACTCGTTTTTATCAAAACCAGCATCGAATTAGTTTAGTAACCCTAGATAAATCTCTAAGACTCTAATTGAGTGAATAAATTAATAAGAAATATTTGGAGTCAACTGGAAAAGAAAAATTGAGAATTGGAGATCAATTTTGCAAAAATGATCAAGATGCCTCTAAGCTTAGTTTTACGAAGGGGTAATTAAAAATTTGAGATTTGTGAATTAAATTGGAGACTTAGGATGAAATGCTTTCACCCGAGTAAAGTGGGAATAAAATAGTGAAAAGAAATACTTTATGTGCCAAGTATAGGGTGACACTTAGCAACTTGTGAAGATTAGAGATAAACCTTAATGGCCTTTATTACCCTTAAACCCTAAAGGGTTTTGCAAGCCCCCTTAAACTCACACCCCCCCCACCCCCCCCCCACTAAGTGTCGTGACCCTCTTAGTAGCCCCCTCATTACATTTGCAAATTTCTGTTAAGGTAAAAATATCCTAAACCAATAACATAAACTCTAAACCCCTTAAGCATAACTTTAATTTCATCTTGATTAGGCCATTAAGTATATTTCTTGAGTTTTCTAGGTGTTAATCAAGACAAGATCATCTAAGGGGGTTCCTCCTAAGGGACATGAGCTTGATACTGAGAACTAAGTAAGTTTACTTGATGCTAGAGTTTTCATTTGGGTGGTAGAGAACTACTTGTTTTGGACCTAGTAAGGGGTGGTATGAAGTGGGGATAAAGGCTTGAGAAAAATCTTCAAAAGGTAAGTGACAATATCTTGTCAAAGTGAAGCTTAGAAATAGTTAGAGATGATGGTTGAATGGTTGTGACATGGAGCTTGAATTGTTGCAAAATACCATACAGATTTAGTGGTTGAGAATAAGTTTGGTGCATAAGTTGCAAAATGGAATCATATATTTGTTGACTGCCACCTATATAGAAAATTTGAGGTTGATTTTCTTGACTTAAATTTGAAATGGATGTTAAATTGTGGTGAAAGGATGATTGGTATGATCATTTGTGGATTAAGAAATAGTTTAGGTGGTGATTTTTAAGTATATAGTGATTACATGTTAGAATTGATTAAAAATTTGATGAGTTGATGTATAAGCTAATAAAAAGAGACTATAATAAAGTTTTCCAACATGAATCATAGATGTTTGAGCTAAAATTTGGGTTGAATTTGAAATTCTTATGATGATTTAAAGTTTATACAAAGTTTAGTAAATTATGGAATGATTTAAGATGGAAATTGGAGTAATCAAACATAAAAAGGCCCAAAACCAATTAAACACATAAAATAGGCTAGAATTGGACATGATAAAATAACTAGATCTAAGTGGAATAAACCTAAACCACTACAAAACATAATAGATCTAATTAGACCCAATTCTCAAAATAAGTTGGACCTATTTCATTTTTAAGGCCTATATTTCTAATGGGTTTTAATAAATTATAATTACAATAAATGGGCATTATGCCTAATAAGGTTCAAAATCAACTAAAGAGCTAAATCAAAAGTAAATTAGATATAATATATAAATAACGTCTAAGAAATAATGAATAGGACCAAGTAAACATAGTAAGCTTAGGTTAGGTATGATATGACACAATGAATTAAAATGGCCTAAGGTACTAAAAATAAATTATCTACTCTTACATTCTAAACGTTTTGGAAATGTACATGAATTTTAATGCTTCTTAAAAATAATTTATCGTGTTCTTATATTCTAATTAAATTTATTCATATCCGTAAGCTTTATACCTTTGGAAAATAAAAAATGGAGGCTTAAGTTCTCATTCATTTCTTCAACATTTGGTTAAATTCTCCTTAAATGAAATGAAGATGGGATAATGATTTTACCTTGATTACAATGTGTTTGGAGCTTGAGTGGTGTGTTCCTCGATCTTCATTGGAAATGAAAATTCGAAGAAAAGTTGAGAATGGTGATTGAAACACACAAAAAATTAGTAAAAATACTAACAATGAGAAATTAAATCCCTATAATATATTAATCTATTTAACAATTTACATATGATGAAAATCTTATAACAAATAATAATAGACTTTAAAATATAAAAGTAGAAATGAAAGTGATCTATTAAGTAATTATAACGAATAAAAAGTAAGAATTAAAGTTTTAGATTTATAATAGTTAAATAGATTTTTTTTTTGTAAATAATTGTACTCAAAATGTTTTATTTAGTATACACGTAAATTTTTATATAAAAATATTATAATTTAGACAATATAATTAAATATTAGTACGCATATTAAACAAACCCGTAAATGGATAAATTTTGTCCTATTCTAAATTTTTATTTTTATTTTTATTCTATTTCTTATTCTCTTTTTCTCCATTCCTTTTTCTTTTCCTTTTCTTTTTCCTTCTTTCTTCTCTTTCTTCTTCCCCTTCTTATCTTCCCTTATTGCGGAGAGCTCCCCATCCCGACTTTGTCCCTTCTCTCGTCTCTCTCCCCAGTTTTCCCTTCTTTCTCCTCGGATCCTCGCTTTCTCCTCTAAACCTTCCACCCCAAACCAAAACCAAGATATAAACTTTGCAACACTACCCTAGGAAGACCCTAATTCCCAACCACCACCTTGCCAACACCGCCATCACCACCACCATCAGCACATAAACCCTCAACTTCTCTTCCACCACCACAACGACGACTCTCTCCGTTGCTTCACCACTACTCCTTACCCACACCTCGTTGACTCCTCCTTCCCCACTGTTGTTGGCTTCATCGACGACCATAACCGCTACTTCGACTAGCAACCATTAAGGGGCAAACTTTACAAAGACAATGGACCCTACAGTGCAGATGGATCAGACTGTGATGATGACGAAAATGACCATGACAGTGGTGATCATGTGCAAACAACTGGTAGTGACATCCTCACTAATTATCTTAAACAAAAGATCATCAAACACATGGAATACTACTTGAAAGATGAAAATTTGCCCCATGTCAAGCACTTGTTAGTTTGGTCAGGAAGATGGACGATCGGAGATCCGACGTGAAGACAACGAGAAGACAATAGGAGGGAATGGAAAGGAAGAAGCAGAAGAAGGAGCCAGATGAGGAGAATCAGGTGCCGGCGTTGAGTAGTAACATACTTCTAGCGGCATAAAGAAGCAATGATGATGCTAGAAGAGAGGTTAGATCATCCGTGGCTACGACTGAAAAAACCTACGCTACACTCTATAGTCTGATGTAATTTTTTTTTTCATGTAATAATCTCAACATACATAAATCCCAAATTTATTATTACTGTCATTTTTGCCAGGACAAAGGAATGACGATTTCCCAGTTTTGTGGTACCATTCGATTAATGAATACGAGCCATTTTTTGAGAGTTTAGGTTTGGAACAATGGGAATATGTTGGTTTGCTGCCACAAGATAAGATGGTTCTTAGTGATGATGTTGCTTTGTTAGAGAATTGTGGGGTGTTATTGTGTTATACGATTGCCCGCGATAAGATATGGAGGGTTATAAGGGTGCAAGGGAGGTCTTTGGGTATGAGAGTTACGTGTTGTTGTCAAAGATTCGAGATTATAAGAATCTTGGTCTTGGTCGTTGTTTAGTTGCCAAAGTTATTGTTGCAAGTCCATATGTTCTGATTGGAAACAGAGTAAATAAGGACTTTGTAGAGGTATTAAAGAGATTGAGAAATGTTGGGTTTGAGTTGAAATGGTTCGAAGAGTAGTTTTCGGATTGCCTTTGTTACAAATGGAGCTAGATTTTCGAGATATCAGGCTCATTTAGAAATATGGGTCTCAATGGGGACCAACTTCATGGATTACTTAGCAAGTGTCCTAGAATTCTGTTCGATGGTTCAGGGGATAGAATACTTGCACTTATTGGCACTCTCTTCAAATTTGGTCCCACTATAAGCATGGATGCAGAAGACATCAATAGGCTCTTATGGAATTATACTGTAGTATTGGGCACTTTTACTCTTAAAAAGCCTAATATAGTTCTCGCTAAGTTGAATGTTGGGAAGAAGCAGCTCATAAACCTTATTAAGGAAGATCTACAAGAAATAAAGAAATAGGTTATGGGGTTAAATATTTAACGACCGTCGGACACATGAGATGAGGAGAGATCATTTCTATACAAAGTTAAGTTCTTGTTAGGCTTGGAATTACTAAGAACACGAGAGACGACAAAAAAGGAGGGCACTCAAGCTATTCTAAGGAAGAGGAAGAAGAGAAGCTAAAGTGAAGAGGTAGGAGCCAGCTGTGTTTATGGGAATGAAAGATGAGAAGGGGAGTAAAGGATTAGAAATATGTATATATGTATACATAGACGTGGGGTAGAGGAGCTAGACATAAAGATGAAGAATAAGAAGATGGAAACGTTTTGGTGAGAGAGGGAAGTCTAGGGAGAGAAAGGAGTCAATGAGAAGAAGAATTGGGAAATGGGATGTATTGAAGGAAGTGGTGCACATTAAAGCTAAAGGATGAGATTGATGTTAGTGCTGACATTAAACTTGACACAAAACTTGGATTGAGTGGTGGAAAATTTTTAAACCAAGCAAGAGATTTTGGCAACTACACTTGCACATGTCAAGGATAAGCCAGATGATGCTTGGATTCAGTTTGTAGAGGAACTAGTTAAAGGGTTTAAGGATAGTGTTAATTATGCAGTTATTAGTGATATAAATGAATTGTTGATAGGATACGTTCATTTGGAATTAAGGTAATGCTGACTCTTTTTCAACACTCGTTACCACTATGGGTCAGTAAGTATGGAGGATGGAAGCATGAGAAAACTGTTGATTATTTTGTGGAATTTACAAGGCTTATAATTGATAACAAGTTCGATATCGTTGATTATATGGTTACATTTAATGAACCTGTTCAATGGCTTTATATTGAAAGAGATTGGCAATTCAGGCACTACGAAATGGAAGGCCTTTAGGATCCTTTGAGTCACTTGGCAAGATTCATTATCAGTCCATTTTTTGTTCTTTGTGGGCATCATTAAGAACGTTGATGCTTGGCCGCTTTCTCCATTCTCCATTTCGGTTTTGCTTCTGGTAAAGGGACTATATGTCATAATCACTCGATGATGGTTAGGACTATGATGATCATAAATAGGTGAGTGGGAAACTTTATGATATGCCATAATGTTGTGATTGGTTTTGATATGTTATGTTTGATCTTGATATGTTGTATACGTGTCTTTCGTTATTTGGTTGTGATTGCAATTGTTGTAATTTTTATTATTTCCATAGTAAACAATGGGGCAAAGAAGTTGTACGAAGAAATAGTAATTAGGTAGATTATGGATAGAATGTGCTAAGGGTAGATATCACTATCTTGATGATAGCACCTTGCCCTATTTTGCTAATGCTATCATTACAGATTTAAGATCCAAATTTAGCTTTATTTTCTTAAACTAAATTAATACATGTAAACTTAACTTTTTCTATATATATATGTTTAGTTGGTGTTTATGCATAGACGTTTGGAACAAACTATGTATCATTATGTACATGTATAGGAATCTAATTCTGAATACATATATAGGTGCTTGGACAAAATGATTTTCCTACTATACTTATGTAGGTTACATTTATACCTATAATTATACAAATCATAAATGAAAGTCTTTATTTTTCAATGCAATAATTATGTCGTCTTACTTCTCTTGAGTACATGAGGAAAAATATTTAACAAATTTATCCTTTGGTTAAAAACAAGTTATAAATCTATATATATATATATTGTATATATATATTGTTATTATATATATATATATGATACTTCTGGATTTGGAAGGGTACATTTTGTATTACCTTGCTTGGCTTTTGAAGGTATAGAATCGAGTACTTGAAAAGTGCAATAACATAAAGATGTCAAGAAAGGAAGATTGTAAATAAAACCTGAGTGCTTAATTGATGATCGATGACATTTAGACTATATTATACTATTATTTAACTAAAAATTTTACATCCAATCAGTTTGATTCTACATAATTGGTCTAGTCTTCATTGCTTTATTCATGATACAAAATGCTTGATTTCTTTTTATTGTGATAATTGTGAATGTGAAGTGTAACCATTTTGCTTGTGAGATTTGACTTGATTTCTGTTGTTTGCCATTGGAATTGTATTATTTAAAATGCTTGATAGTTACTTTATTATTTAGAATGTGGATGGGTTTGCGAATATATATTGTTTGATCACTCCGAACCAATTAATTAAAGGATTGGACTCAATTAAAACTAGACATGTATTGCATGAGACATTGCATGAAATTTGAAGGCCATCATTGTTATAGGGCTTGCCGGAAATAATCGGAGGATTACTATTCCGCCAAGTGCGAACTAAGTGATTAGGGGATTGTCGCACTTTGACGGTTTCGAGTTTGGTCGGTCCTTAAGGGTGTTGCTCAGTGCATGAGGCATGAGAGTGCTTAGTGTCTGAGAATACTCGAGCTTATAATATCAAAGTTAAAAGATATTTTAATTATCAAAGAGATAAGAATAATTGAATTGGTTGTGAGACCTAAGCACTGATGGTGGCTTCAGAATCCCTAACCCAAGGTCAAGGGGGGCGTAAACCTTAGACTTCATGTCGGTTACCAGAAGACCGCATGAGATACTGTATTCATATAGTTGTTCATACATAGCATATGATTTGATAACTTGATTTGAAATTACTTGTGCATGTGTAGCATTGAGAGTATTATACTCTCATTCACTAAGTTGTAGTCTGCTTACCCCTCTATAGACTGTTTTGTAGGTAAAAATCTTAAAAGCTTGGGATGGGATAGGATGTGAAGTGTCGAGAGTTTTTAGAAGCCGAGAATGATAAAGTAAGGATTGTAATTGGTAGGCTTTCTAGATGAAATGCCATTTTAGGACCTTGATGTAAGATTTGAGATTGTGAGACTTATGGTTTTATTTCATTTTACTGGTTGGTAAGGGATTCCGACTCTCTATGATCTTGGTTGACTGTAGGGCATGGAATCCATAGGTATATTCTTATTGTATGACTTTATGTAATATGATTAGTTATAATTGTTAATTAATTATTTAGAGTCTTATGACCTTTGGCTCATAAGATGGTTATTATGTAATGGGTGCACATGTAACATGATAGCTTTTAGCGGAAACTTCCAAGCCCTGTTTGGGACATGGTAGTGATGATGAATGTTGAGCCGAGAGGAAATGTAGGGGAAGTGAGTGTTGTTCATTCATTTTTTTTTTTTACTCAATAAGTTATGGGAGGCTAATAATTAGGGTTCTGTTGATGGAAAGGAAATAAAATGAGTTGCTTTGGTGAGCTTAGGCTATGCATTACTATGAGCTGAAGATGCAACCGATTGTTTGTGTTTAGCGCTATTGGAGATGAAATTTAAAACAAAGTAAAAATGCTAAAGGGAAGTGAATGGTGTGTATAGAAAAAATTGATACGAGATATAAATGAGTTAAACTAGTTTAACCATAGTAAAATTTGTATTCAAATTTGGGTTTAACCCGCAAACCTGTTTAATAATAAAATAACTAATAATATATATATATATATTATATATTACATACATACATATATATATTTATATATAATATATATAACATCCATGTAGATATACATAAATTAATCATGCATTAATACATATATATTTATATTTCTTGGTTGTACTTAAATATTGATTGTAAATATAGAAAGAATATATTACATATTCAAGTATTAACATTATATTATTTTTATTTATAAATGTTAATTTTTTGATTGTCCTTTGTCTTATATATTTATAACTATTTTATAAATTTATTTATAACTTTTTAATCAATAAATAAGTCAAACCCAAATACAAAATATGGTTATTAAATGGGTTGGGTTGCGAGTTTAAATTTTTATATATGTTTAATAAATAGGTTAGATTACGGATTAAAATTTTTAAGATACGAATGAAATATGATGGATTAATATAAATTTCTTGTACTAGATGGTTTTGTCTCCTTCTGTTTTTCTGTTTTGGGTTGTGGGTTAATACTTGGGGCGAATGGATGCAGATATGGAAAAATTTGGATAGATATTATTCAGATTTAGGGAGATTGGATGCAGATATGGAAAGATTTAGATATTATTTAGATTTTATAGTCTGTTGGCAGGTGGACAGAAAAAGGGAAATACTTGCTGGGACGATTAAGCTTGTTATGTCATTTTTGGCTGTGCCAAATGCGAAGTGATTCATTTGGATTGGGCTTACAAAGGCGCTAAACTAAACATGCTTCTGCCACATGAAAGGGGAAATGGTGTATGAGGTGGCAAAATTTAAAGTATAGATATAAGAAATTCTGATCCAAATCTCGCATTGGATTATATGTTTAGTTTTATAAATATTATTTTCACATCTTAACTAAAAGAGAGAAACAGATTTGATTTGTTTATAGATTAAGAATATATGCACATTTAGTTTTTTACATCTTAACTAAGAGAGGGAGAGATAGATTTAATTTGATTTTTCTAGGATAATAGTTAGAGATAATCTCGTATTTAACTTCCAGCTATAAAAATGTGTTTTGGGAAATTGTTCCAAACACATAAATCTCACAATCATATACAATCTTTCTTCATGAATATTGGCGATTGAGTATTACTAATCATGATGAAGCCTTCAATTTTGTAACTCCTCTATTTCTTTTTCTTCTCTTCCATCTCCTGATTGCTTTCTTTAAAGATTCTTGCATAGATCAAGATTTATATGGTTCGAGTGTATTATTATTTGCAAGAATAAAAGATAAAGCTAATAGGAGACGGAGGAGAAGAAAATGAAATAAGTGAGAGAGTTCTATTATATTATAAGCGACATAGAAAAGCAACCAATTTTTATCACTTCATGACATGTTTAATTTTTGAACTCGGTATGATCCTTCTCTTTCTTTATGTTGTTTTCAATGATCAGAGTAATTACTGTCTTTGTAGTCTTGTTTTACAATGACAGATCGAGTCTTTTTGAAATCTCATGGAAAGTGAAAGTATGTAATTTGATATATATATATAATATATTATAATTTAGGCGGAGGATATTTTTGCACATTTTAGGGTTTTTTTTTTTTTTTTGGAAGTACAAATGCAAAAGCCTACATATTCATCCATGTTAGCGTGCCGATCAACGCCCTTGTTCTTTTGAAGTAGTACACTAAATCAACCAGCATTATTGAAGATCGTACTAGATCTAGTGGTATGGTATTCCCTTTGGTATGTTTGGTACATGAAAATAAGTATAAAATAGAATCATGATTCTAGTTTCAATTTCCTTTTTTGCATTTGGATATGATTTTAGAAGCTGGAATTGTGCTTTAAGGTAGGGATATAATTAGCAAGTTGTTATAGGATATTCGACTTGCAAGATTCGATAACAAACTTATAGGGTTTTCATCGAATTAGAGACATGATTCAAAACCTTATAGGATTTAGAGTTGGGTTTCGAGACTTAAAAAAACTTAATGCAAAACCCGACTCGATAAAAAATAATATATTAATAACATTTGTACTTAATCTACGTAATGCACATGCTCCACACTAGTTTTACACTGTATAACATATTTAATTTTTAAATTTTATTTATTTATAAGTTAGTAAGTATAATCTTAACTTTATCTACTCTACAGGGTTTTTATCAGATTTTGGGACTTGATTTAAAACACTATAGGGTTTAGAGTCAAGTTTTGGGACTTAAAAAAAATTCAATGGTGAGCTTGACCCAATAAAAAATTAATGTATTAAATAATAAAATTTGTTTTTCACCTACATAACATGTATGCTTTACATTAATTCTATAATATACGACTCTAGTTCTACATTATACAACATATATTCAATTTCCAATTTCATTTATATATAAGTTAGTACCACCTTAATCCTATCGAATTACTTTCTATTATACTTTCTCTTTATTTCATATGAACTCTGTAAAAACCTAACTTACCCCTATAGGATTTAAAATCCTATAGGGGGGCTTCAGCAATAGAAGTAAAAACCCTATAGCGTTTTGGGAAATGTTAAACCTCATAGAGGTGGGTTATAGTTTTGTAAAACCCATCTTAAGCCCATCTTAGTTAGATCCTTACTTTAAGGAGCATAAAGCATTCCCTTTTAACTTGGATTTTAATTCTTTGATTGAAAGGAGTGAATCACGATTCGATTCAACCTCAAAAAACCGAAATTTCAAATAGAAACCCTAATATTTTTAACCAAAAACCATTGTTGTCATACCTAGCCCTAAGAGTTGAACCTAGACATGTTGGAGGGTTAGGGCTTAAAGGGTTAAGCTGGGGTCAATAAAAATAAAAAATATATGTATATTTGTATATTTATTATGGACATTTCCTTGATAAGATATTTAAAGAGACCAATACAAGAAATAATGTAAATTTTGAATGTTTATTTGTTTTTGTTTAGATTTTTGTACATATATTTTTGGTTTTATCATCTATGTGCTTAGTATATAAGTCATAAAGATATATATCACAATTAATTATAAAGATGCTCATACGTTTTTACTTTATAAAAATGTCTTAAATATGTATTATAACATTTGCTGCATAAAGAAATATATATTTTTACTTTATATGTATTCTTGCTTTTTTTTCTTTATCTATTATAACATTTGCTATATAATCATACTTAAATTGCGGAAAGCACAATATATTTTCAATTGAACCATGTAATATTTACTCTTGAAATAATAAATTATATATACCCATTAACTTATTGAAATTTCTTTTCATTTTCTCGTCAAACATAACCTAAGCCCCTAACCCAAAGGACTTTCTTTTATAGTACAACTGTGAACAGTCAGCTGACAAGTAATAATAGTTAATAAATGTATTCAAGCTTCTCTCTCTCTCTCTTTCACTTCACATCCACGCTTGCAAAAACGTCTCTCTCTCTCTCTTTTTTGCCTAAGATTTCTTTAATATCTTCTAAATAAACTTCCATTTCTTCTCCATCTTCCTAAATCCCACAACATTCTCTCTTAGCGAAGCTAACATTCATAACCATTCTTCTTTGCTTTCTGCTTTTCTAAGTCTTTCACATCCCAACCTCAAGCTCTCTGATTCAACACGTAATACTATTTTCACCAGTTTTGTTGCAAAGATAGTAGAGAAGAGACATTAAAGAAAAAGAAGAATATATATATATATAAATTACTACATTTGGACCTGCTTGACTTGGATGAGTTGATTGGTTCATAGATGAGCCATTTGGGTTACACAGGTTTGCCCTGTTTGGTGTTAAAATGGGATAAAAGAAAGGACTGGCCCGTTCTCATGGCCAGTTCTGGTTGAAAAGATTGCTTCTTCTTGGCTAAAGGAGAAGGGTGTAAAGATCGGGGAGCCTTAGCCGACTTAGGAGAAGTGCCTTACTAATGAGCCTATTGGGAAGGGCAAATAGTGAGAAATCAATCCCACCCACCCTCAAAGCTTAAGAAGAGGTTGAAGGAACAAGATATTGGGGTTATTTGGAAGGCTAGTTGAACCATAGTTAGGGTTGACTGGTACGTCCTTATCGACGAGGAAGTGGTCGAAGACCCCTTCGCCAACCTAAACCAGAAGCGGAGGGTGGAGGCTGGATTAGGTTAGGTGGTTTTAGCTACTCAACCTACTAAAGTATTTCGAAAACCATCCCCCTAATCAAACATGTCATGCAGCTGCTCCCTAAGTCCCAATAGTTTGGCATGGGGCCGAATTTACCTTCCTAATTGGGACATTTGAACCGTAGACGAGGTAGTGGGTAATGTCGAGTTATGTCACTAGGTCATGTTCGACGTTATACCCCTGTCGAGATTAACATGCCAGGGTGTAAGGTGACCCATGAAAATATTGAAACGCTGGTGTAGACATGGCTGAACGAGGTTTGCCTTCCTATACTTTTTCATTTTGTCTTTTGTTTCTTTGTCTTCTCTTGACAATTTTATTTGTGTTATCAGATAACACTCGTGTCAATGCTGTGCTAGGAGGAAAGGATGAAGGTATGTGCTCTTTACTCAAACTATAAGATGTTGGGGCAAAGAAACAACACTTCTTTGACCAGATCATGAGTCTCTTGCAGAGGAATCAAGATGTAGAAAACGCTAAGGCCTTGTATAGGAAGAAGGTGGTTACCTCGGAGGAGCTCATGAAGCAGAACCAAGCGATGGATGCTCTTCCAATTGTATCAAATTATAAAATTTTAAACTCAAAGAAATCTAATGATTGATCTAGGTAAGTGTACCTATTTAATGTACTATAGATTATAACAAGTGTAGTTTTCAAGGATCTTAAAAACAAGTACTAGTATTACCCTTTTTCTATTATCTAGTCTAAATCTTAATATGAGATTAATAAATTAAACTAATGATTAATTAATCTAACAACCCTAAGAATAACTATAATTGCTTTAATAAATGAATTCAATCACAAAAACATACTTTCATCTTGATCCACTATAAACCCCAGCTTTCTTATAATAAGGTATCGATTAAAAAATTATTTATGTTTTGTACTGTAAGAATTCTCAATTAAACTAATTACTCCCTTAAGGTAATTAATTTTTAACCCTAAATGGAATAGTGAAGACCTCTTTCTCATTATTACCATATAAGATTTCATTAAAGTTCATAATTCCTAAACAAATATTTAATATTTGTGTAGAAAATTGAAGTTTTTTTTTTTTACTTTTAGGTAAAACATATAATCTTTCTATTCATGAAGATCTATTCTATTAGATAAGACCTCTCTCTATCTAATAAGAATCAGACATGCAATTAATTTGCACTCATAAATTAATCACAAAACAATTACAATACATGAATAGATACAAAGGCATAAAATTTTTATTAATTAATAAACAATTTAATCACATGATATAGAGTTTCACAAGATGCAGGGTACATAAATCTACTCCTCTATGGAATTCATGACAATCACGAAGAATTTAGAGGATAACAAATAATCATGATGAAAAGAATAAGCCCTTGTAGATGTTTTGTGATCTTTGATGATGCTCGAACGATTTCTCTCTTCAAATTCATGACTTTGCTCTCCTAAAGTTTCTAGAGTGGCTCCGAATGATGCAAAGTCAGAATCCCTAATTTTTGAAATGAAGCGAGTATTTATAGACTAAGAAACAAAGTAGCATGCATGACTTAGTGCACACTCGTTCTTAAGGTAGTGTACTCTGGAATAAAGTCAAATTCTAGTGTTTAAGGTTTTGCACGGCCTCTTGTACGCCATGCTTGGGGTTGTGCACTCTGGAATTCCTTTATTTTCTTCTCTAGTCAAGTTTCTTCCTTCAGCGTTACTCTCTACACAACTTGTGTAGTAGCCACGGCATAATTTCAAGATACATTCTAATAATTTTTGCCTTCCAGCACTAATGTTTGCATGGCTATGCTGGAGGTTGTGTACATGTGAAAATCACCATTTTTTTTTATATTTTGCCAAATTTTTCCTTGTTTTCGGTCGAACCTTCTTTAAATGCTTCAATTATACTCTTTAAACCCTAAATTCAAATATTAAGCACGTAAGTGTCTTTTTCTTGATAAATTCACATAAAATTCATATAAAATTATATTCAATAAATACTAGAAATAAGGTTCTTTCAACACTCATCACCAAGTCTAAGTCAAAGAGCTTGGTTGCTAAACAAAAGCTACTATGAGAAAGAATACCATACTCTAAGACGGGTTATAGAAGACTTGGAAGGACAAAGATGAGCTCTTCAAGAAAGCATATAATCTTTCTTAACTACTGTTTGAGGCTAAAGGGGAGCTAATTATCTTAAGGCCATTGGTAAGCTCCTTTGAAGATAGGGAGAGGGATTATAAGGGGAAGATTGTCTGTCTTGAAGATGACCTTAGATGTCATTAGGTCCAAATTAAAAGAGTTTTAGTAGGAGCATGACACTTTGAGGGAGAAGGCTATTGTGAGATAATGAATAGTGACAAATGGGTAGTGTTGTAGGGGGAGGTGTACAATGATGGCTTCGAATGTACCAAGGAAGCCATTTTCAAGCAATACCCTAACCTCAACCTTAATGGGTTAAAGGATGAGGACAACCCTCCCAAGGAGTTAGGAGCCTTTATTGGAGCCATGGTTGATACCATTGAAGTGGACATTGACTCAAAGGACACTCTTGTTAATGAGGTTCCTCCACCTTTAGGCTCTATCCCTCTAGAAGACCTTACCCCTCCGCAAGAAGCTCTTTTCAAACTCCTCAAAGTGGCTATAGATGAACAAAAGGTCGAGGCTTCTTTAAATCTTTCTCCTTTTAACAAAAAGCATAACACTTCATATATTTTAGTTTTTAGGAATTCCATTGTAATTTTTCGGGTTGGTATGCCATCCTTAAGTTGTAAATCATTGGACCTTTATCAACTTTGCTTGTTGAAGCTATAATCTTTATTTTTACAATGCAATTCCTTGCTTTACTGCTCTTTATTGCCTTTACTTGTTGATTAATTATGTCATTATTGATGTTGTTACTTTGTAACAATTAGGTCAAAATAAGTCATTATTTAGAATTTCTTGCACCTATAAGTAATACTTTAGATGTTTAGGATTAAACCTAATTGACAAAGTATTTTAGGTTTCATCTAATTCAATGTCACCAATAGACTTGGTCCATCGAGACTAGTGCACCCTATTCTCACATGGAGTTGACCTGCTCAAACTCTTGGGGTTAGGTTATTTGTCACCTTAAAAAACGTTAGGAAGTCTAGTTGTTCGCTTATCTCAAAAGGAGTTAAAGATACCTGACCATTAGTTTACCTCTACTAGTAGATTACCATGTGAGTACTCGCCAAGTCTTGGACCTCTTTGATTAGGTTTAAGTTAGCCTGTAGATCGGCCTCATTAACCAACATGTCCACAGCCTTAGTGTGAGTAGGAAGTTCTAACTTGATTAGAAAGATTGCTTTTGATCTAAAGGCGAGCTTGAAGGGCATCTCCCCTATTATTCTCCTATGTGTGGTTCGGTATCCCCATAAGATATAGGGGAGCTCATTTGCCAATTTGCCTTTTGCGTGGTCTACCCTTTTCTTAAGGCAGTTTAATAGTCTTCTTCAATGCTTCGACTTGTCCATTAAACTAAGGGTGGGCCGTCAAGGTGTAATTGATTTTAATCTCCTCATCAATGCAAAATTCCTTGAACTTGTTGTTGTCAAACTATGTTCCGTTGTCAGCGATCAGGGTGTATGGTACACTAAACATACTTAGTATGTTGTTTAGGATGAAGTTTTCCACACCCTTTTTAGTGATTTTGGCTATAGTCTTAGCTTCTACCCATTTAGTGAAATAGTCAATAGCTATGATAATATATAGACATTGGCCAGTTGCCTTAGGGAAGGGGCCTAGGATATCAATCCCCCATTGAGCAAAAGGACTTGAGTTGTTGATGGGTAAAAGATTATTGCTCGGTAGCTAGTTTATAGGTGCATGTTTATGGCACTGAACACACTTTTTGACCAACTCCTTGGCGTCCCTCCTCATTTTAGGCCAGTAATAACTAAGATAAAAAGCTTTCACATATGGGGCATGACTTTTTAATGTGTTTGTTGCATATGCCAGTATGCAACTCTTCTAGTATGTGTTGAGCTTCTTTTGGTTTAAAAAAATTGAGGTAAGGGAAGCTAAATCCATGTTCGCACAACTATTTACCTAAGAGGGTATATTGAGCTACTTTATAAAAGAACTACCTTGCCTCCTTCCTATCCTTTAGGACAATGCCATCCTTCATGCATGTGATACATGGATCGATCCATGGGCTTAGTTGGCGTTGGTCATAGCTCGAGGCTGTGATGATGTGGTTTATCGATGCTCTTGTTTGGTAGGTACTTGATGAACACTTTCTTATCCAGTTTAGAGAGATTGGTTAAGTTTAACCTGGATAACCCATTTGTTTTAAAGTGTTCATCTCGTGGGATTTTTGTGATATTCTAAGCCGAAAACTCCATTTCAAGTGCCTGTATGACCTCTAGGTATTTAGTCATGCCATTGTCCTTAATTGAATACTCCTATTTGACTTGTTGTATTACTAGCTGCGAGTTTGAAAATACCTCTAACCTCCTTAGGCTAACCTCTTTTACCATCTGCATTCTAACAATGAATGCCTCATATTTAGCTTTATTGTTGTTAGTAAGAAACCTAAATTTAAGTGCATAGTGCAATTTCGTCCCATGTCGTCCTTTTAACACTAATCCTACTCCATTCCCCCTTCCAAGTGGACAATCCGTCAATGCAAAGAGTCCAAATTGGTGTATCCTCATCGATGGGTGCTTTCTCTTATGTTGTGTACTTTATTACAAAATCAACAAAGAATTGCACTTTGATGGCTTCCTTTGTTTGGTATTGGACACCGTATGCACTTAACTCTAAAGCATACTTGAGTATTCTTTCGAAAGCATTAGGTTTCTATAATATTTGGTGTAATGGTCGATTTGTTAAGATAACTATTTGATGAGCCTCGAAATAGGGTTGAAGTTTTGGCACATAGATTACCACTACTAATGCAAAATTTTCTATCTTTGAATACCTAATCTCCAGTCCCTTAAGGATGTGACTTCCATCAGCTTGGACTAACACTAAAGAGAGGGCTTGGTTGCTTACCAACTAGTATAAGTACAACTCTTCTCTTGGAATTGGTTTAGATAATATTACTTGAGTGGTTAGGAATGTCTTCAAGTCTTCAAATGTTGCTAGCAAATATTTGGTTCACTTGAAATTTGAAGGGTTCCTCGAAATTTTGAAGAACTTTGCGCACCTATTAGTGGACTCGGACATGAACTTACTTAATGCCATGATTTATCATGTAAGGCATTACATGTCCTTGATAGTTCTTGGGGGTTTCATGTTTAGGATGACTTGGATTTTTTTTGGGTTTGCCTTGATGTTGTAGACTATGACCATAAACGTAAGAAATTTCCTTGAGGTAACCTTAAATATACACTTTAGGGGATTCAACTTCATATTGTATTCTCTTAAGGTGTCAGAAGTTTCTTGGATGTCCTCAATATGGTCATCGGGCTACCTACTCTTGATGATCACATCGTCCACATACACTTCTATGTTTCATGCAATCTAAGACTTGAACATCATCGTCACTTGGTGCTGATAAGTTGCCCATGCATTCTTCAGTCCAAAGGGCATGACATTGTAGTAATATATGCCAAAATTGGTGATGAACGAGGTGTGAAATTTATTGGGTTCATGCATTCTTATTTGATTGTAGCTTGAAAAAGCATTTGTAAAACTCAAAAGTGCATGACTTGGGGCTAAGTTGACCAACTTGATTGATCTTCGGGAGGGGAAAGCAATCCTTCAAGCAAGCTTTGTTTAGATTTATAAAGTCGATGCACATATGTTACTTTCTGTTAGATTTCTTGACTAGCGCACAATTGACTAGCTAAGTTAGATAAGGCTCTTCCCTCACGAAGCCAACATGAAGCAGTTTCTACACCTCCTCTTCAATTATTGCTTGTCTTTCAAGTGTGAAATGACATTTCTTTTGTTTCACGACCTTGAAAGTCTGATCTACATTAAGTCAATACGTGATTACCTCTAAGGGAATGCTTAGCTTGTCTGATGGCGACCAAGAAAACACATCCTTGTTGGATTAGAGGAAGTTGATGAGATGTTTCTTTCATTTTGCAAAGTGTCGACTTCCTAACCCGTGTAGTTTGCTCGAGGTTATTGCTAAGTTGTATTGTCTTAGTCTTCTTAGCCGGTTACCCCTATTACCCAACTTCTATTTCGACTTGGTCTTAATAGTAAGAACCTCTCCCCTGGTTAGTGCCTGTAGATAGCATGACCTTGTTAATTATTTGCTCCCTTGACAAATGCCAACCCCTAATCTTCAAGTATGCCATAGAGGGGACCATCTTGAAGGTGTTATGGCTTGATCTTCCAATATAACGTTGTAGGGAGATTGGTAGTGATAAAAATCAAAATCCGACAAGACCTATCATTAGGGAAAGAACTAAAGGATTTTGAATCTTGGCGATGAGGGCCCATTTTGAGCAAATCGACCATGGAATTATTCGTTTACTAAGCTCTTTTATCTTATTCATGTATTATATATTCCAACAGGCACACTTATCATATTTTATAAGGCGATAGACAAACTCACTCAGACTCAGCTTGTGGGTTATCCATGGATCGACCTTAACCGACGATGAGTTGGGCCAACGAATCCTATGGAAGATCTCGCATGATGAAGACTATTTTCTTTTATTTTGTAATTGTTATTTGGACTATTTTATGTTGTATTTTCTTTTGGGACACTTTCATTTTTTATTGTAATTGTCATTTAGGACCGATCACCTTAAAAGTGGCATAGTTGTAATTTTGTGCATTTTCTAACCCTAAAGGGAGCAAGTATAAATACTTGCTTAAAGTAGGGTTTGGGAGGCCAAAAATTTTCAGAATTATAATCACATTTTCGTGAGAGGGTGATGGGTGTCGAATCCAACAAAAATAAAACCTACTCCTAGACAATTATATGATTTGCATATAGTGGTGAGTAGGGTCGAATCCATAGAGATTGGTTAAACTTATTTCTATTCAAGGAGAATAAAAGGGAAAAGAAAAATGGGGGGGTTTTGTTTGTGAATCAAAATAAAGTAAAACAAGGTAAGAAAATCGAATATTGATAAAAGCCTAGCCAAAGGAATCAAGATAGTTTAATTTAAGGAATTGATCATCGATGCAAATGTTCTCTATTCTTGTTCTTAGATAAACTGGTTATGGTTATTAACAAGCTCTAACAACCTATCCCTCATTACTTCCTTGATAACCTCAGACAAACGCTTTGAATTATTTCTCTTATTGATTAAACAACCCTAGACAAACGCTTAGGATTTAATCTATCAATAGCATTAAGATCTAGAGAGACCACCAATTCATGCTAGTAGATTATAAGATAACCTATTTAAACATGATCACACACCTCCATAACATGAATTCGATCATCTCTTTTATAACCAAACATGTTATTGCGTCACTAAGACTAGAACAATCAAACAATTACGGATTTGACGTGCTAGTTGACAATATATTAACTTGCTAATTGAGTAGAAGAGCTCTATTTATACCAATCAACAAAGATAATAATGACAAAACGATCAGAAGATATATGAATACCCGGAAGCAAAGAATAGAATAAATACAAGTCAATTAGACCTCACAATTCGTGGAGAATTAAACATCTATGACCCTTTGGCTAGAAAAGTAGCTTAGCTACTCATGTTCATCAACAAAACGAAAATAAAAAATAGAAACATAATGAACCGTGTTGCCTGCTCTGCCTCCTCGTTTCCTTCTTGTCTCCAAGGTGATTCCAGATTCAAAGATTCAAAAGTTGTCCTAACCCTCTAGGGTTGGTTCTATTTATATTGTTAGGGAGATGGCATGTGATCTTTTGCTAGCAAGATACGAAAATATCTTTCCTTTTCCAAGTAGATTTCGAGAAGTGAAGATTCGTCTGCCTGGCACGCCCCATCACACGGCCGTGGGTCAAGCCGTGCCATCCTCTGTACATATTCTTCAAGTCTTCATCCGCGCCCAGTGTGTACCACGGTTACACACACGGCCAGAGTTCAAGCCGTGCCTTAATCTGTGCATAATCTACAAGTCTTCATCCATGTCTAGTGTGTACCACGGTTACACCCACGACTAGATTTCAAGCCGTGCCTTCATCTGGTTTGATGTTCCACACTTTCTTCTCCTTGGCACACCTAGCTTCCACCACGTCTTCAAGCACGGTTTCTCCCACGGCTTCCACCACGGCCGTGCCTTAAGCCGTGTCTCTCTCTGTTGAAAGTCCTCATTTTCGCCTTCTTGTCCAGTGTGTAACACGGTTTGAACCTTGGCCGTGCCTCAAACCGTGCTTCCTCCGGTGGTGTAATTCCTTATCTTGATCCAAGTTGTAGATGACTTCTCTAAAATACTTGAATTAGCATCCTTGACTCCATTTAACCTGATTTATCACGATGATAGAATTAAAGTACCATTTCCTTATGATTTCTATAAAATCAATAATAATTTAACACAATTTATACTATAAAGATTGAGTATAAAATGGCTCTATCAAATTCCCCCACACTTAAACTCTTGCTTGTCCTCAAGCAATTGCATCAAATCAATTGAGAAATTGTCATAGATTATACAAACTTTCTTTTTATTATTCCAAGCATCTATTCATTTGTAATTCATGACTTGTAATTTAATGTCTACTACTTCAACCAAACTGGTTTCCTGTGATCAAATTACTATGGACAAAATTCAATAGCTAATCTAAACAAAACAAACTTTAATCCTCATGTTTAGCAAAAGAATTTTTATTCCAAAAGTAAATACTTAATCTACTAAGGAAAAACACCCAATTAAACTTCATTGGATATTAGCAAACATATAATCCTTGCAGTATAAAGTAAAAGCATATGGTATAAGCTCTTTGCTAGGTATTCTCCCTTTTATACGTCTTTGTTTTATTCAATGAATGTTCACATTCATGTTCTTTTGATTTATTCAAGCATCTATTTTGACGGGTTTTTGCCCGCTTCTTTTCATGAACTTTTGCCTTTTTCGCCCTTATCGTTATAGTGAGTTCATTGAGTCGGCAACATCCCGAGCTCATCACTCAAGTGACCGGGTTTTGAGATACCCCTACGGACTCTTCCTCACTCTAACATTCAAGTTTGAATACTCTTAACTCAATTAGTTGAATCATTGGAGTAATGGCTATGCTTGATTCTTTTTTCTTTTTCTTTTTTTTTAAGTGTTATGATTGCTTTACAAACAACTTCAAAGAGTATACGGTAGCTAATATAACCTAGAAGTAAACTTGTTTATTTTTCACTTAGGGACTCGACTTACTCTTAGACTTCCAATTCTAAAGCTAAATACAAGGTAAATTTGTTTTTTAAGATTTCACTACTTAATTTTAACTATGTATTCTAATCACAGCAATGGGTGAGTAAAACATTTGAACAAGTCAATTTCACATTTTGTAGATGCTTATTACAACATTTAGTACAATCTCTAGGTTTCATGATAAATTTGAAAAAATTTGGCTTAAAATTGCTTAAGGACAAACATTCAGAGTATAAGTTAGTTCTCTATTCTCTATATTTTATTATCCTCTCCCCACACTTAGCTTGAACAGTGTCCTCACTGTTCCTAATTTAGCACAATTGAAAAGGAATTAACAACTCAAGGAGCATTAGAGAATAAGAGAAAGGAAATACTGGTACTTCCCTGGTATTGAAGTTCTCCCCTTAAGCTTCTGGAAAGTGTCATTTGATTATGTGTATCCTTGCTGCAGCTGATCCAAAGAGTTCAAAAACTACACTAAAATCAAAACAAACTAAACTAAAACAAAACTAAACTAAAACAAACCAAAACTAATGCAAAACAAAACTTTTTTTTTTTTTTGACATGGGTTGCCTCCCATGAAGCGCTTTTCTTTAACGTCTTTGGCTAGACGTTCCTGTCATCAATCACAATACTCGGGGTGAGTTAAACTGGTTTCTTCAATATTACATACTTGAAATCCTTCATAAAAAGGTTTCAAGCGATGACCATTGACTTTGAAGGTCTTACCAGTTTCAAGGCTTGCGATCTCAACTGCACCATGTGAAGATATGTTAGTGATAACAAAAGGACCAATCCACCGTGATTGTAGTTTGCCAGGAAACAATTTCAATCGAGAATGGTAAAGTAATGCTTTTTGACCTACAGAAAAATTCTTTCGGGAAATCATTTGATCATGAAAATCCTTTGTTTTTTCCTTGTAGATTTTAGTACTCTCATAAGCTTCTCTTCGAATCTCCTCAAGTTCTTGTAATTGAAGTTTTCTGTGTTCACCCGCCTCATCCATTCGCATGTTGCATTGTTTTACAGCCCAATACGCCTTATGTTCCAGCTCCACAGGGAGATGACATGGTTTGCCAAATATTAAACGGTAAGGAGACATACCTATAGGGGTCTTGTAAGCTGTCCGGTAGGCCCATAATGCATCCTCAAGTCTTGTGCTCCAGTCCTTCCTGCTTGGATTGACGGTTTTTTCCAGAATAGACTTGATTTCTCGATTTGAGACTTCTGCCAATCCATTGGTTTGAAGGTGGTATGCGGTGGAAGTGCGATGAGTGACCTTGTATTTTTTTAGTAGAGTTTCCACTATCCTATTACAAAAGTGTGTGCCACGATCACTGATGAGAGCCTTTGGTGTCCCGAACCTAGCAAAAATATGAGATTTAACAAAATCCACAACAACTTTAGCATCATTAGTTCGAGTCGCTTTGGCTTCCACCCATTTTGAAACATAATCCACAGCAAGAAGGATGTAAACATTACCGAAGGAAGGAGGAAAAGGACCCATGAAGTCAATACGCCATATATCAAATATTTCACAAGCAAGAATAGGGGTAAGTGGCATTTGATCTCTACGTCCTAAGTTCCCAATCTTTTGACATCGTTCACAAGACTTACAAAACATAAAAGAGTCACGAAACAATGTAGGCCAAAACAAACCACACCCTAATACCTTTTGAGCTGTCCTCTTAGGGCCAAAATGTCCACCACATGCATATGAGTGACAAAATTGCAAGACAGAAGGAATATCGTCTTGAGAAATACACCTTCTAATGATTTGATCAGCACAATGTTTCCATAAATATGGATCATCCCATACATAATACTTAGCATCACTTTTAATTTTATCTTTTTGAGCCCTAGACAAATCACTTGGTAGTGTCTTAGTAACCAAATAATTGACAATATCAGCATACTACGGAATTGTCTTTTGAATAGAAAAGAGATACTCATCTGGAAAATCATCTTGTATTTGTGTGGACCCTTCACTGATAGGAATTCGACTGAGGTGGTCGGCAACTAAGTTTTCTGAGCCTTTCCTATCACGTATCTCTAGATCGAACTCTTGTAAGAGGAGTATCCATCGAATAAGTCTTGGTTTCGCCTCCTTCTTCGCGAGCAGGTATTTAAGAGCTGCATGATCAGAGTAAACAATTACCTTAGTACCAAGTAAATATGATCTGAATTTTTCTAATGCAAAAACAACAGCCAAGAGTTCTTTTTCCGTTGTGGAATAGTTGCATTGAGCATTATCCAAAGTTCTGGAAGCATAATAAATGGCATGAGAAGCTCTCCCAACTCTTTGGCCAAGAACTGCTCCAACTGCATAGTTGCTCGCATCACACATGATTTCAAAGGGAAGGGTCCAGTCGGGTGGTTGGATGATTGGAGCAGAAGTTAACTTGTCCCTCAGTGTGTCAAAAGCGTTCTTGCAGGCCTCATCGAACTCAAATGTCACTTCTTTTTGTAGCAATCGACATAGGGGTTGAGTAATCTTGGAGAAATCCTTGATGAAGCGTCGATAGAATCCTGCACTCCCAAGAAAAGACCGAATTTCCCGTACACTTACAGGGTAAGGTAAAGATTTAATCAGTTCTACCTTAGCTTTATCGACTTCAAGCCCCTTAGAAGATACAATATGGCCTAAAATGAGACTCTGTTCAACCATAAAGTGACATTTTTCATAATTCAACACTAGATTCTTATCTATACATCTTTGAAGCACTTTTGTAAGGTTAGTCAAACATGAATCAAAAGAATTACCATAGACGGTAAAGTCATCCATGAAAACTTCTATAATATTCTCCACATAATCTGAAAATATACTAACCATACATCTTTGGAATGTGGCTGGGGCATTGCAGAGCCCAAAAGGCATCCTTCGATACGCAAAAGTACCGAATGGACAAGTGAAAGTGGTCTTCTCTTGATCTTCCGGTGCCACTGGAATTTGATGAAAACCTGAATAACCATCAAGACAACAATAGTGAGAATGGCCAGCCAAACGTTCAAGCATCTGATCAAGAAAAGGAAGAGGGAAGTGGTCCTTCCGAGTTGACGCGTTTAACTTCCTGTAATCAACACAAACCCTCCATCCATTCTGAACCCGAGTAGGAATTAACTCACCATCGGAGTTTTCAACCACAGTTAAGCCTGTTTTCTTTGGAACAACTTGGATCGGACTTACCCATTTGCTGTCGGAAATTGGATAGATCATACCTGCATCAAGAAGTTTCAAGATCTCTTTCTTAACTACCTCCATCATAGGTGGATTCAAACGACGCTGAACTTCCCTTGAAGGCTTGCAATTATCTTCCATCAAAATCTTGTGCATGCAGGTAGAGGGGCTTAGTCCTTTGATATCAGCTATGGACCATCCAATGGCTTCTTTGTACTCCCTCAACACTCGAATCAACTTTTCTTCTTCTAAAGTACTTAGCTTGTTGGAGACTATCACAGTAAGAGTCTCCTTTTCTCCTAAGAAAATATATTTTAGATGTTCGGGTAGGGGTTTTAATTCTAGCTTCGGTGCCTGCATAATAGAAGGAAGAAGTTTTGTGTCAGAAGGGGGTAAATGAATGTAGGACACATCATACCTGATAGGTTTTAATGATTCCAACTCCCAAATCTTGTCCTGCAAATCAGAGGATATTACAAACTTCTCCTTAAGAGTTTTCAATGCATGAATCGTATGACTCTTATTAAGTACAACTTTCAACTCATCATCATCTATCAAATCAAATGTAGTCTGTGTTAATGGGTCAATAACATCAACAACAAAAACGGGTGAGATGTCACTAGGATATTTCATGGCATCATAAATGTTAAATTTAATCACTTCACCATCAAATTCCATAGTGAGGTTACCATCATGTACATCGATTTTTGTTCTAGATGTCTTAAGAAATGGTCTCCCTAATAATATCATCGATGAATTACGAGAATCATCATTTTCCATGTCAAGCACGTAAAAATTACGGGGAAAACCAAACCATTAACTTGTACTAAAACATCTTCTAGAACTCCCTCAGGATAAACATTGGACCTATCAGCAAGTTGAACAATAACGCCTGTTTCCTTTAGGGGGCCAACATTTAAACATTGATAAACAGACAAAGGCATAACATTGATTGAAGCGCCTAAATCACACATAGCTTTGTGATTCCAAGGTTACCTATTTTGCAAGGAATAGTAAACATACCTGGATCCTTACATTTAGGAGGAAGCTTCTTTTGAAGAATAGCTGAAACATTCTCACCTACACTAATCTTTTCATTACCTTTCAGCTTTCTTTTGTTAGTGCACAATTCTTTTAGAAATTTAGCATAACGAGGTACTTGCTTAATAGCATCCAGCAAGGGAATGTTTACCTCAACTTTGCGAAAAGTGTCAAGAATCTCTTTTTCTTCAGCTTCATTCTTGGATTTTGCTAGTCTGGAAGGGAAAGGAGGTGCTGTTGTCATGACCTTTGGTGGTTGAATGAGGGGTCCTTTGATCTGATTGTTCTGTTGGCTTGGAGTTGGAGTTTTTTTTCTCAGTCTCTTCCTCAGGATTAGTTCGGTGATCCTTCTCATTTGATCCCTGCAATTTCGTTCCACTTCTCAAGGTAATTGCATTAGCACTTTGCTTTGGATTTGTGACGGTTTGAGAAGGTAACTTACCTTGAGTTTCCAACCTATTTAGAGAAGAAGCAAGTTGACTTACCTGATTTTCCAAGTTGTGGATGCTCTGCTTTGTCTCATCCTGAAATTGTTTTGTATTAACGGCAAGTGATTTAACAATTTCCTCAAGGGACATACCTGAAGTGGAAGGAGCCTGTGATACTTGGTTTGATGGCTTGGGTTGGAATTGTTGGAAGTTTTGTGGTTTATTGCCATATCTGAAGTTAGGGTGATCCCTCCATCCGGGATTGTAAGTGTTTGAATAGGGATCATATTTCCTTTGTGGCTGTCCTGGGAATCCGCCTACAGCATTGGCGTGTTCATGGTTGTCATCTTGCAATGTGGGACACATGTCGGTCAGATGACTAGGAGCAGCACAAATTCCACAAGCTTTCACCTGTTGGGTATTTCCAAGAGCTAGCTGCTGCACAAGGGAGGTAAGATTAGAAATTTGATGTTCAAGGTTAGACACATTTACCTCATTTACCTTCCTTGAAGATGCATCATGCCTATACCCAAATTGTTGCGAATTGGCAGCCATAATGGAGATCAATTCCCTAGCTTGACCAGGGGTTTTGTTTACTATGGCGCCTCCACTTGCAGCATCCATCATCTTTCTTTCCATCGGAAGTAGGCCTTCGTAGAGATATTGGATGAGGAGTTGTTCGGATATCCCATGTTATGGGCAGCTTGCACACAGTTGCTTGAACCTTTCCCAATACTCATGAAGAGTCTCGGTGTCCCTTTGTTTTATACCACAAATTTCTCTTCTTATACCAGCGGCTCTGGATGCGGGGAAGAATTTGTCTAAGAAGAGTCTCACCATATCTGTCCAAGTGGTGATAGAACCTGGAGGCAAATAAAACAACCAATCTTTAGCTTTAGTACTTAAAGAAAATGGAAAAGCACGTAGCTTGATTTGATCGTCGGTTATTCCTTGCGGCCTCATACTAGAACACACTATATGAAACTCTTTCAAATGCTTGTGAGGATCTTCATTCTCAAGACCATGAAAGGTGGGTAGCAAATGTATTAACCCAGATTTTAACTCGAATTCCACGGCTAGTTCGGGATAGTGAATACAAAGTGGTTGTTGATTCACATTCGGTGTAGCCAACTCCCTTAAGGTTCTCTCGAGATTTGCCATGTCGTCCTCTTTTTCAGAATCAAGGGATGAATCAGACAAGTTCGATACTAAGTTCGGTCCGGGGGATGATCTAGCTTCTTGTCGCAGCCTCTTTAGAGTCTTCTCAATCTCCGGATTATAAGTTAGTTCACCTGTCTGAGAAGAACGAGTCATACAATAATAGAAATAAATTTGACACCAATCTCCGGCAACGGCGCCAAAATTTGATGGGTGTCGAATCCAACAAAAATAAAACCTACTCCTAGACAATTATATGATTTGCATATAGTGGTGAGTAGGGTCGAATCCACAGAGATTGGTTAAACTTATTTCTATTCAAGGAGAATAAAAGGGAAAAGAAAAATGGGGGAGGGGGGGTTTGTTTGTGAATCAAAATAAAGTAAAACAAGGTAAGAAAATCGAATATTGATAAAAGCCTAGCTAAAGGAATCAAGATAGTTTAATTCAAGGAATTGATCATCGATGCAAATGTTCTCTATTCTTGTTCTTAGATAAACTGGTTATGGTTATTAACAAGCTCTAACAACCTATCTCTCCTTACTTCCTCGATAACCTCAGACAAGCGCTTTGAATTATTTCTCTTATTGATTAAACAACCCTAGACAAGCGCTTAGGATTTAATCTATCAATAGCATTAAGATCTAGAGAGACCACCAATTCATGCCAGTAGATTATAAGATAACCTATTTAAACATGATCACACACCTCCATAACATGAATTCGATCATCTCTTTTATAACCAAACATGTTATTGCGTCACTAAGACTAGAACAATCAAACAATTACGGATTTGACGTGCTAGTTGACAATATATTAACTTGCTAATTGAGTAGAAGAGCTCTATTCATATCAATCAACAAAGATAATAATGACAAAACGATCAGAAGATATGTGAATACCCGGAAGCAAAGAATAGAATAAATACAAGTCAATTAGACCTCACAATTCGTGGAGAATTAAACATCTATGACCCTTTGGCTAGAAAAGTAGCTTAGCTACTCATGTTCATCAACAAAACGAAAATAAAAAATAGAAACATAATGAACTGTGTTGCCTACTCTGCCTCCTCGTTTCCTTCTTGTCTCCAAGGTGATTCCAAATTCAAAGATTCAAAAGTTGTCCTAACCCTCTAGGGTTGGTTCTATTTATATTGTTAGGGAGATGGCATGTGATCTTTTGCTAGCAAGATACGAAAATATCTTTCCTTTTCCAAGTAGATTTCGAGAAGTGAAGATTCGTCTGCCTGGCAAACCCCATCACACGGCCTTGGGTCAAGCCGTGCCATCCTCTGTGCATATTCTTCAAGTCTTCATCCGCGCCTAGTGTGTACCACGGTTACACACACGGCCAGAGTTCAAGCCGTGCCTTAATGTGTGCATAATCTACAAGTCTTCATCCATGTCCAGTGTGTACCACGATTACACCCACGGCTAGATTTCAAGCCGTGCCTTCATCTGGTTTGATGTTCCACACTTTCTTCTCCTTGGCACACCTAGCTTCCACCACGGCTTCAAGCACGGTTTCTCCCACGGCTTCCACCACGGCCGTGCCTTAAGCCGTGTCTCTCTCTGTTGAAAGTCCTCATTTTTGCCTTCTTGTCCAGTGTGTAACACGGTTTGAACCTTGGCCGTGCCTCAAACCGTGTTTCCTCCGGTGGTGTAATTCCTTGTCTTGATCCAAGTTGTAGATGACTTCTCTAAAATACTTGAATTAGCATCCTTGACTCCATTTAACCTGATTTATCACGATGATAGAATTAAAGTACCATTTCCTTATGATTTCTATAAAATCAATAATAATTTAACACAATTTATACTATAAAGATTGAGTATAAAATGGCTCTATCAGAGGGCTTAGGGTTTCCCTAATTCCATTTTCTCTTATCAATTTCAATTTCCAAGAGTTGAAATTGTGGCGAGTGCAACAAAGGAAAATTGTGAGTAATATCAATTCCTTCTTTGTTGTGTTTCATTTTCATCACTAGTGAGTCATATCTAGGGTTGAATTGGATGTTCTTGGTCAGTTTTGATTGCATTTGTAATCAATTATCATGTTATAAGATTGAATGGTTTTAACATTTGTTATCACCTTCAATTTTTGAATCATTGTTGACATGAATTTGGACATTGTTGGAAGAGGAGAATCATGGAATTGAAACTTGTCATCTTGGTGTAATTCACGTGGATTTCACTTGTATTTATTGTTAATTGGTGAAGTTTATCATTGTTGGATTGTTGATTGCATCTTTGAACCTTTGGATTTCATCAAATTTCTATTAGGGTTCACACAATTTCACAGTCCAATTGAGCCGGTTCATATGTGTGAGTTGGGGTTGTTTCTTTGATTCATTTGCATGTGCTTGGGCTTGGTTTTAAGCACATCATCTTTTGGTATCAAAGCAATTTAATTTGGATACTTAAGATTGATCACATCCTAATTGAAGAATCGATTATAAACATTGGAAATTGACGCCATTATTCATGAGATTGACACTAGTTTGATTGACATTATTTGATTGTCTTTCAAATTAGTCTTGTAAGTGCTTAATCTTGGTTTTAGGCACATCGGGTAGTCTACCACTAGGAAGTTAATGAGTTTTTCGGCAATATGGTCGTCATCACTAAGCTCCACTGGGAGAGAAATTATTTCAGCAACTTAGATAGGCTAGTTATTGAAACCCTAAAGGTCTTGGTTATATGGTTTCAACTTGACCTTCAACTTTTGCTTCATCTTGTCATTGGTAGCTTTGAAAATGATTTCTAATAAGCTTCCAGTATCAATTAATGTTTTTTGAACTTCAATGCTAGTGATCTAGGCTGTTATGACAAGGGCATCGCCATGTGGGCTTTGAATCCCCTTTAAATCCTTATCAGAAAAGGAAGTGGAGTTATCTACTTTGGGTCTTTTATTGTGCAGGCTCATAACCTGCTAACATTGGGTGTAGGCCTCACTACTTGAGCATGGCTACCCCCCTTTACCCCTTGAAGAGGGTCCCCCAATGATAATATTAATGACATCATTGAGGCCTTTATTATTATTGGTAGCCAAGGATTTTAGTTAATTGTTTGGCTCAACTCTCCTTCTTTGAGTTGGCCTTTTGGCCTCCTCAAGGTGGTTGTCGATGTATTCATGGAGGTAACCTCATGTGATGGTGACCTCTAATGTGTTCTTTAGTTGGATATAGTCCTTTGTGTTATGTCTTTTATCTTTGTGGAACTCATAGTACTTATTGGAGTTTCATTGGGAAGAGGGTTCCTTGAGTTTCTTAAGCCATGTAAGGATACCTCTATTATAAACCACATGGAGTATATGGCATCTAGGTTAGTTAAGGGGGTGTGTGGTTCACATGATATGGAATGACATGCTTTTTATGGTGCTTGAAAAACCTAAATTTCTAAATAAGGTCAATAGAAATAAGAAGGCAAATTTATAGTCAATTAAGAAAGGATTTATAAAATTTAGGGCCAAAATTTTCCAAAATGACCATTATACCCATGGACCTGATTTATCGAAAATAGCTTTGAGATAGCCTAGTGACCTTGAATAAAATTCCAAAAACCTTAATTAAGTGAATAAAATCATTAAGGAATTACTTGGAGTCAATTAGAAAAGAAAAAATGGAGGTTGGAGATCAATTTTGCGAAATGACCATGTTACTTCTAAACTTGATTTAGAGTCTTTAAAGTTAGCCGAAATCACTAAACAACATAATATAAGGTTATTTGGAGTTATTTTAAATTACTAGGAATGATCTCTTGTAGTTTGGAGACAATTTACAAAAAAATGACTATTTTTGTCCTTGAAATTAGACCTGAAATATGCTTAGAGACCCTAAATATAGCTCCAAGATCTTAATTAGGTGAATAAAATTAATTACAAAATATTTGGAGACAAATGGAAAAGAAAAATTTAAAATTAGAAGTCAATTGGGTAAAATGATCAAAATGCCCTTAAGCTTATTTTGTAGATGGGTAGCTAATTAATTTAATTTCCAAGGGCATTTTAGGCAAAAGGAAACATCATATTGTAGCTAGAGTAAGTGGGAAATATTAAGGGATATATAATACTAAAATAGGTTAAATAAGGGAATTGATGTTACATTATGCTATAACTCACTAATCCCTATGGTTTACCCTTAAACCCTCACTAAACGCTACTATCGAAACACATTTTAGGATAAAAAAATAGTAGCTTTGATCTTCATTTTCTAAAAATTCTCTCTAGTAAATGCTTTCAAAAAACCCATTAAGTTTCATTTACACTTTAAACCCTTCATAAATATTAAACCCTATACTAATCGAGTTGTTTTCTTGTAAGATCTAGGTGAAACATCAAGTGAGGATCTTAGCTAAGAGGCTCCTAATCACGATTCAAGGTGAAAATTAAGGTAAGTGATATTTAATTTGATTTAAGTAAGTTTTAGCTTGTCAAACATGAATATAAGTGGAGATTTATGGTTTTATGTAAGAGGAATCATTTAGAATAAAAAAAGATACCATCTTTGGAGCTTGTTGTGGATGGCAAAGGAGAGACTTGAAGGTTAAGTTGAATCTCCAACAACATAAGTTCACTACAATGGTTGATTTAAAGATTTAAAATGATTAGAAGTGATGAAGCATGTCGATTTGGTGTTTTCTTAGATCTTGATAGTAGTTTAGTGTAATATGCCCATTGGAAACTACCACCTAAAGTGATGTATATAGGGTGTTATTTGATGATTTAGATGTGAATCTATGATTTAATATGATAAATATGATGTTGGGTGTTGGATTTGGTGATAGAAGTGAAGTATGATGCATGATAATATGTAGTATATGCAAGGGTCCTGTTATTGCCACAATGAGGAAATTGAGATTTAATTTTCTTGTAAAATCTGATTTGGATGGTGAATGATGGTAAATTAATGATTAGAGTATGGGTATGTGGAATTAGAAGTGATTTAGGTGATTAATTTAATGTATATGGCATGTTAGAAGTTGGATTTGTTGAAATTAATGAGTTAGTGGATAATTTGAGATTTTCTAGCATGCTCACATATTCCTAAAGTAATAAATTTGATGGAATTTGAAGTTACATGTTGGTATTTTGTTTGGTAAAGTTTAAGAGTGGTTTAGGTGACTAAATTGGTGTATATTGCATATTGAAAGATAGAATTGATGATACAAATGAACTAATGGATGAACGAGTTGATTTGATTGTTAAATTCTAAAATTTCATCATGTAGACATGTTTTCAAAATGATAAGTTTGGTAAAAATTGAAGATACATGATGAATCTTGAGTTTGGCAAAGTTTAGGGATGATTTATGTTGAACTGGTGGATTTTTTTATTTTAAAAGTATGATTTTCTTTCATGATTTGATAATATGTTTAGTTTTGGAAATTTGTGATATATTATGTTATTTTAAGTTGATTTGGTGGAATTATGATTTATTTATGAATAGAAGTTGGATTGGACATAAAATAAGGCTAAAAAATGATAATATGTTAAAGTTAGACTTTTAAGATTGCAATTTAGTGTTTAAGGCTTGCTTTGTTTTGTTTGCTCAATTTTAGTGATGTTTTAGACTTTAGAGAGGAATCAATGAAAAATAAATGATGTTCTGGACTTTATAGAGGAATAGGAACAAATGGGCTTTGGTTTGGCGTGATTTGGATCTAAATAAGATAAGATATAGGCTTGTAAAGTTGAAATTTGATAACTTTTCTTAGTTTGGTCATCCTAGAGTCCTAAAATAAAAAAAATAAGTTTTTTTTTTATATGTTAAAATGGGTAGTGTAAGTGATAGGGAATCAAATGGCTTTGGTTCACTTGATTTGCGCTTAAATTGAGTAAGTTATGGTTTTTTAAAATTAAGGTCTTTAATTGTGATAAATTGGAATCAAATTAATAGTTGGCTTAAGTAACCTAGGCCAAGACTGGCCTAACCTTAAGTCAGCCAAACGAAATAGGCCCAAGGACCACCTTCTTACCTTTCCCCTTGGGTAGCCCATATAATTAAACATAATTTGATCAATTGTGCTTAATTAACTTAACTATCCTAATTGGACTAAAATAAGATTTGACATGATAATGTGAACCCAATAATCTATGGGCTTAAGATCCAAAATCTAAAACATAATTGGGCTCATGTCTTCTTAAGGCTTATACCCTAAATGAGCTTTAGCATGATAAATAAATCAATAGGACCTCAAACCAATTCAAGGCACACATTGAATTAACTAATTAAAATAAACTAAATATAGGCCTAATAAAATAAAAAAAGGTTTAAATGACTATAATAAAACCTTAGTGGGCCCAAGACCCAAAAGTCTACTTGGACCCATAATCTTAAGGGCTCATATCCTAAATGAGCCTTAACAAATAAATCAACTTTAATTAGGCCTACAACTTTACAAGGCCTTAACTTAATCAAGGCTTAAAATGAAATTAAAATTTAACTTAATAATTGATTGGGCTTAAAACAAAACAAATAGGATTGATTAAACACAATAGGCCTAGGTTAATTTAAAATAAATGGAAGTAATCTGAGTGGACTTACAAATGGATTTAACAAATATAATTGGACTTAACTAATTCAATTGAGGCTAGTAAACTTAATTTCAAACATAATTGGGCCTACTAATCTAAAATGCCTAAATATTTTAATTGGGCCTTAAATATAACCAAGCTTAAAATTCAAATAACTTATTATGTTAGAATGATTAAACCCTAATTGGATCAAGCTAAAATTAGCTAAAAGTTAGTTGGGTCTAAATAATCTTAATTGGGCTCGTAATTAGTATAGCTCTTAAGTAGTTTAAACCAACTTTTGAATAGAATTCAAACATTTAGAATAATTAACTGACTTAAGTTTTTTCTTTTATTGCATAAAACCAATCTAATCGACTCAATTGGAACTCAAATTGTGATTCGGGGATCGTTAACCCTTCTAGGTATACATAACATGCGTGTTGCTTGCTAGGTTAGAGATTTAAACCAAACTAATAATCAAACTCGGTTAAGTATCTGTTTATGACTTGTGCATGGTTACTTAAGCCAAAAAGTGATAGACTTTGGATCGAGATTATGGTTGTGGTCATATCCCCTAAATTGATATGGTAATTAGGCACTTAGGTCACTAATGGTGTCTTAACGAGTGGCAAATAAGTGAAATCATGTTAGATAATGAACACTGTAAGCAGAGAGAAGGTATATCAAGCGTAGTTTAGGGATATGGGGCCCAACGAGCTATACGATATAGTGGAATTGTGATTAGTGAGGTAACTTAGATGAGGCTACTTAACGTATCGTTTTTTTAGTAACATGGAGTCTGGTTGCTCATGTCAAGCTGCAGTGGAATTAGACCCTAAGTCTACCGTTGTGATGTTTAGATTCATGAGTACTCTCTTACTAGTTGTTTATTTAAATTAGATAATTAAATGAATTAAGTGAGTGTCTATTGCATTAGTATGTAGGGTTGCTTGACATATGTATATGTATTTGTGTTATTGTGTACTTAGCCCTTGTCATTCACTCATCTTTTTCTTTTTTAGGTGAAAAATTTACTAATCTTTTACATGATTCTATAGGGTTTGGATTTGAGAAGGAGTACAGGGATGAGCTTGCAGATTTAGATGACAAGAACAGAGATTGCTTGAAGGAGTACAGATCCCATGGATTAGATTTCTTAGTGTCATGGAGGTTAAAAAACCTCGTGAACTTATTCTCCAGCTTGCCTACATTTGCATTGTGCAGGGAGCGATGAGAATGCACTCGGATGGCTATGGTTAGGGTGGAGGAGGTGTTGCTTGGCTGCGTTATGTAGTAGGAAGAGGTTGTGGTGGGGGTACAGGTGGTGCTGCATTCGGTGCTGCTATTGTTGGGGGTGGTGGAGATTTGGTAGAGGCATGATCATTGTCATGCTCTCCAAAATGTGTGTGTTGTGAATGGTGTTGCTGTTGCTATTGCAGCTATTCACTTACGCATAGAGCTACGTGTTTTCAGCATAGAGGTTGGCAAGCATCTTCTTAAGGCAAGCTAAGTTGTTTTCCTTGGCTTGCAGCCTTTTTTGTTGTTGGCTAAATAGATGAGGGTTGTGTTGTGTTTGGGTGGGTGAATTTTCAATAGTTTTGGATTTTGATTTGGTATTTCTAGCTATGTTCATGGTTTGTTAAAAGGCGGTGCCAAATGTTATTTGTGGATTTAGAAAAGGTATAAAGACATGCAAAATGAAGTTAGACAATGAGCTAAGGGGAGTCAAGTTAAATTTGATATAGTCACTTCGATACTCAAGTTAGTATTTAAACATTTATGAAAAGTTTAAAGGAGAGGAAGAGAGCTTAAAGATCCCCTTACCCATAGATGGTTTTGGGTATTTATAGATGATACTATTAGATGGTTGAAAGTGCATGCCTCTTGGTGCACGTTTGAAGTGTCTAGACATTGGAGGAGTGGGCAGTTGTGAGGGTTAATGTCCTATGGTGGGCTTTATCTGGAGATGATAGAGTTAAAAGGCTATAAGGAAAGGAGGCTAGGTTGCTATTCGGGCTCATGGTTGTACCCCTTGTATAAAGCCAGGCTTGGGCATAGACCAAAATGACCTATTAACACCATGGTATGGCTAAGTGTTGCTTGTTAGGTGAAATGCAATTCTAGTATATGACACATAATTGAAATTAATTGGAACTATTAAAAGAAGGAAAAAAAAAACCCAGAAGGCATATAGGTGGATGCTTGTTGCTATGTATCAATAGATATGGTTGATCAATGAATAGTTAAGGGAAATGAATATTGAACACATATTAAGCATGGTACACACTTGAACCAACACCTTATTAGTGTTATGAAAAGAAAGATTGCCTCAACCTTTTTAATTTTTTTTTTCAATAGTTGAATCTTATTGATGTTATTGGAACTTATAATATAGATGAACTCCCTTGTAAGTTCAGAAGTGAAATTGGATGGAATGTTAATTTTATCATGTAATCAAATGTAACTCCCTAAAACCTTGGGCCGCGCTATTGCTTGCCACGTGTCCTTATCTCACAAGAACACGTTAAGGTTCTAAAATAACTTTGATACATTTTACCCTGTAACTTCTAAATAAAAACATTTCATATATCTCCAAAGTTTCTAATAATAACTTAAACCATATCAAATATCTAATGCAACGAAAGTTTTTAAACATCAAAATAATATTTTCAAAAGATAATGTCTATCACCGTCTAATAATAGAATTCTCCTAAAACCTAATCACCATAATAGTAATGGTAATCTTCATCTTCCTCTCTCTATGATTCACCTAAACCCAAGTTATCTTCTGGGTTCTTATCTCTCTCAACACCTGAATCTAAAAATGATTCCTCAAAAGGTGAGCTAATGCCCAGTACGTATAACACAAACACATATACATGGATAAACATAAACAAGTATCACACACATCATGCAGAACAGACAACCATTTCTTAATACAATTTATGTCCACAAGTGAACAATAGGGTATTCATGACCCCCTTAACACACTTAACACATTGGAGCATGACTTGATGATGGGAACTGCCACTATGTGATATGCTTAAAAGCAAGTGAAAGCATGTGCAATCAAGCAATTGGAATAACTCCTAATCAACATCTAAAAGCTGGATCAACTTCAATTATGCATGAACCCTAAAAATTTGCTTTTGTAATCCAATTTGTTGGTTAATCAATCTTAACACCAAATGATGTTGTGCTCAATGGAATTAAGCACACCACATAAGATCAAATGAGATTCCAAATCACCAACAACACAAAATATGGCTGTGAGCTCCTCTTCACAAAGGAATTCCACGTAAAATAATGAAAGGCAAATTGAAGACAATATCAAGATATAAATCCAATCAATTTTATAACAATATATGAATGTATTTTGATCTACAATTGATGCCAAAATCAGAACAAGAACCGCCCTAATCAACACTAGATATAACACGGTTATGAAAAGGAAAATCAACTTAGGGAATTGATATGATTCACAATTCACTAGATTGCAAACTCGCCACAATTCCAATTGGATTGAAATTGATAAGAGTCCTATGAAATCTTAGGAAAACCCTAATCTCTCACAAAAAATTTGCAGCTATTATAAAGTGTATTCTCCTCTTTCAAAACCCTACTTAAGCAAGTATTTATACTTGCTCTCATTAGGGTTAAAATGATTAGAAAATTACAACTATGCTACTATAGGGTGGTCGGTCCTAAAACACAAAAATATAACAAAATAAAATGTCTAAAAAACTTACAAAATAAATAGTCCAAAGAAATAAATTACAAGTACAAAAGATAATAATCTTCAAAGAGCCGATGCGTCGAGGTAATGTTGATCACAACGGGCCATTAGATGAGAATTCGATGATATCCCTAATTGACCAACGGTGAAGTTCATTTGGTAACTCGTGAAGAAATATCGTTGTACCTGTTAGATTATCATTCAAATATTTATTAGATAAGGAAAACAAGTATGCATATAAGAGATTTAGGATCATTACCCAAATTAAGTTCCCTATCTATCAAGATTGCCGGGAAGATTCCCATCATCTCCTCGGGCCTCTAACAGATTTGCCCTCAAATCTAGAGGATCACTTTTTGGACTGAACCCGGATGCCTCTGTTGTCCTATTTTCCCAATTACTAGATGAGACTGAAGTAGTCCTAACCTGCTCTTAGAATTTGTGCACATCAGATGGAGACATAGGTACCAATACTATTTGAGACCCTCCCTTTTGAAACATATAGGTGTTTCTGAAGTCATCATGCAACACCTTTCGATCAAACATCAAAGGCCTACCCAATAGTAAATGAAATGCACACATGGGGATCACATCACACAAAATCTCATCATGATGTTTCTTCCCAACACTCACTAGCACCTTTGCCCTTTGTGTAACATGCATACTACCCCGATTATCCAACCAATGCAAGTTATAAAGGCTATGATGTGGACTAGTAGATAATTGTAAATTTTCTACTAGTACAGCAGATATAACATTCGAGCAACTACCACTATCTATGATGAGTACACAAAGGTTACCTCTGATCCTGCAAGAAGTGTAGAATATGTTCTCCCTCTATTTGTCCCTAGCATCAGGAGATAAAGTCAGAGCCCTGCGCAATACATTAATGGGTAAATACTATTCACTTGTGCCCTCCTCATGTGTTTCTGTAGTTTGATCATCATAATATTCTTGTAGTGCTATAGATAGATCTGTAAGATACTGTGCTGCCATATGCCCAAATCTCATGCATTTAAAGCATTTAATTTGGTGCACTTTTCCACTAGTAGTTCCCGATACAATTTGCCTAATGTCTGGTGCTATTACCTGATGTACCTAAAAGGGGATTAAGCACAACCAAAACAACCCAAATATTAACCTCAAAAGACAAGATCAAATTTGGTTCACAAGAGAGACAATTTGTGTGAACCCTAATTGATGGATGATGAATCAAATGATAAAATCAAAGAGATGAAATCCACAAAGATGATAATCCTCAATTGAATCAATTAACTAACTTAAATTCCAAGAGAATCCCAATCAACAATAAACAAATTCAAACCGTGATCCTCCTCACAACAAAGAAATTCCACGCCATAAGTATAATGACAAATTGGTGGTATGAACAAGTGCTAAAAACCATTTAATTATGCAATGATAATTTGAATACAAATGCAATCAAAATCTTCTAAGAAGACTTCAATCCAACCCTAGATATGACTCACTAGAGATGAAAAGAAACACAATAATAAGAAATTGATATAACTCACAATTTCCCCTTATTGCACTCGCCACAATTCCAATTCTTGGGATTGAAATTGATAAGAGAAATTGAACTAGGAAGAACCCTAATTCCCTCACATAAGGTGTATGTTCCAAATCTGAAAAATGGCCTCCCTCAAACCCCACTTTAAGCAAGTATTTATACCTGCTCCCTTTAGGGTTAGAAAATACACAAAATTACAATTATGCCACTTTTAGGGTGGCCGGTCCTAAATGAAAATTATAATCAAAATAAAAGTGTCCAAAAAGAAAATATAACATAAAATAGTCCATAGAACAATTACAAAGTACGAAATATTATAAATCTTCATGAGCCAATGCATCGAAATGGAAACAATCGCAGCGGACCTTTGAATGCAAATCTGATAATGTCTCGTGGCCATCAACTAATGTAGGACATGTTGGCATCCCATGGAGAATTATTATTGTACCTATAAGATTATTTCTCAAATACTTATTAGATAAAAAGAAATGAAGTAAAATATGAGCGATTTTGATCATATCCAAATCTAGTTCTAAAAGCATATATGGTGCCGGAAAATTTCTCATCATCTCCTCGGGCTTCTGAAAGATTTGCCCTCAAATCTAGAGGATCATTTTTGGAACTGAACCTTGATATCTCTGTTGGCTTGCTCTCCCAGCTATGAAATGTAGTAGAAGTAGTTCTGATCTGTTCCTGAAACTAATGTAACTCAGATGAAGTCATAGGGGACAGTATTATGCGAGACTCGCCCATACTAAACATGTAGGTGTTTCTAAACTCATCATGTAACACCTGCCGATCAAATAACCAGGGTCTAGCCAACAGCAAATGGAATGCATGCATAGGAATTACATTACATAGGATCTCATCGTGATATTTCTGCCCAACACTCATAGGCACCTTTGCCCTTAGCGTAACATACATACTACCTGATTATCTAACCAATGCAAGTTATAAGGGCTAGGATGTGGCTAGTACACAAATGTAATTTGTCTACCAGTGCAGCAGATATAATATTTGTGTAACTACCACTATCAATGATGAGTACACAAAGGTTACCTTTGATCCTGCAAGAGGTGTAAAATATATTCTCTCTTTGAATGTCTCTAGCATTAGGAGATATGATTAGAGCCCTGGTAACACATTAATAGGTAGATATTGTTCACCTGTACGCTCCTCATGTGTTTCTACAATCTGGTCATCATAATACTCTTGCAGTGCTATTGGATAATCTGTAAGCTTAGTCTGTTCTACGTCAACCTCAACATCTTCCCCAGCGCCCTCTATAATAGTGAACACCCTCTTATTTGGAAACTGTGATGCCATATGCCTAAATCCCATGCATTTAAAGCATTTGATCTGGCGTGCTTTTCCACTAGTAGATCTGGGAACAGTTTGCCTCATATCTGGTGCTATTACCTCTTTACCCTTCCTAGTGGGTGTATTTTCTTTGGCAGTGTTTGGGGTAGTTTTGTCCACTGCTCTCACTGTCTCACCTACCGCCTTGTCCCCCCTGATCGACCGTCAATTGCTATGGGTCTGTTAATAGTATTAGGCTTACTGCTTGGAGCCCTGAATAAGTTGGACCTCCGTTGCCTCTCCATTTTCAAGACCAACTGAATAGCCTCATCAAGTGTACTATAGCGCTGCAGCTCAATAACACACGCTATCTCATATTTTAGACTTGAGATGAAGCGTGCTATGGTTTGTTCTGGGGGTTCGATTGACCCACATCTAATCATGAGGGTTTCAAATTCCTGCACATAATCATCTACTGTCTTGCCTCCCTACCTCAAGGTTTGTAGTCGCATAAATAGTTCCTATTTATAGTGCTTAGGAATAAATCTTTTTCTTAACACCCTTTTCATATCCCTCTATTTCTAAATCTTAGCCTCCCCATCTCTACGCCTGCTGATAATCAAATTCTTCCACCATGGTGCAGCGTATCTTGTAAACTCGATAGCAACTAATCGACTCTAGTATTATCATCGATCTCATAACATTCAAAGAGACCCTCAACCTTGTCCTCTTAGTCCAAATAATCATCAGTTGTTCCCTTGCTGTCATAAGAAGGCATCTGCAGCTTCACATACTCCAATCCTTGAGGTGGCCTGAAATCCCTATTTTGATATGGATTAGCCCCAAAGTTGTCATCCCTTTCTTCCTATAAGGATGATGATCCCCATCCATCCTTCTATTTAGATTTCCATCTCCCATTACTCTGTCTCTCTGAGGGTTCTGTGGAGCTACCCGAGGTGGTACCTGAAAGTTCACCATTGGTGGTTGTGGTAATGTCATTCTATCAATCCTAGTTGCCAAAGTAGCAATATGGTAGTAAGATCCTGGAGCTGTTCTTCCAAAGTCCTCCTACTTGCAATATTATGACCCTGACCTCCACTAACCTGGCTATTGGCTTCATTGCCAATTCCCCCATTCACACTTTCATTGGACATGTTGTGATTTAAGAAGTAATCCCACAAATTTCAGCACACTCATTCAACAACACCAACCACACGTTTAACAACCACGATAATGCAATAGCTCACATTCTAAAAAAAATTATAGGCACAAGGAAATAATTTAGTACTCCAAGTAAAGTTCAATAAATGAAGTACACACAAAACTACTTTTAAGTAGTTAGAATTAAATTCAATTACAAGTGCTTAAGTAACTAGTCAATTACTTTCACATTTTAATGATTAGTTTGAATTCCAAATTCTACTACTCACTTTCCTTTTTCTTGCCTTAGTTTCTCACCACTTAAATACATAATTGGCAGCTATTAAATACATATACAATACTCAATTCACCACCACACAACTCCCCTTCTACTCACGGTCCCAATATGTTCACGCCACTAGCAACAATTTCTTTATAACATATACCAAAACTCACGCTAAATGCACACACTCTTCACTAAATTTACAAAAACACAACTCCACATACACACCTCTTAAATCACGGTGCAACAACCTCTCCAAATGCAACACAATTTCACTTCAAAACACAACACCACAACACGGCAACAAATTCAAATGAACACCCTTAATGCACTTTCCACAAATGGTAAGATTCAATTTCAATTTCAAATGAAATGTAATCAATACCACTCAATAACTACTTCAAGCTTAATGGATGCATTTGAATTTCAAATGATTTCTTATTTTCCCACTCAAATTCAAATATGGAAATTGTAACTTATTCTCCCCAATTCCGAATTCACAAAGGTCACACTTCTCTTTTCACCACAAAATATTGTATTTCCAATTCCACAATCAAACACTAGGACATAAAATTCTTACTCTCCTTCCCTTCATGGAAAATTCAATAACAAAGAAGCTACAATAAGATATTCACTTTGCCACACACAACACTACAACACACGACAATAATTTCAAAAACAACAATCTTCTAGGCTTTAAATTTCACTTCCCTTAAATGATGACAATGATGATTTCCCTTAAACCAATCATGGTCAACTTAAGGAGACAAAGAATATGGAAAGTACTCTATGTCCACAACAATTAACAACAAGGAAATCACTTCAACAACACAATTGCAATAATTCAATTCTTCAATACAAAATTTTGGATCAAGGTGATAAGAACCCTAAATTTCTGAATTCTAAATTGCAAATCCCTCCTCTTAAACCTCAAGCTTTGATACCAAAAGATGATGTGCCTAAAAGGGGATTAAACACAACCAAAACAACCCAAATATCAACCTCAAAAGACAAGATCAAATTTGGTTCACAAGAGAGATAATTTGCGTGAACCCTAATTGATGGATGATGAATCAAATGATAAAATCAAGGAGATGAAATCCACAAAGATGATAATCCTCAATTGAATCAATTAACTAACTTAAATTTCAAGAGAATCCCAATCAACAATAAACAAATTCAAACCGTGATCCTCCTCATAACAAAGAAATTCCACGCCATAAGTATAATGACAAATTGATGGTATTAACAAGTGCTAAAAACCAATCAATTATGCAATGATAATTTGATTACAAATGCAATCAAAATATGTCCAAGAAGACTCCAATCCAACCCTAGATATGACTCACTAGAGATGAAAAGAAACACAAAAATAAGAAATTGATATAACTCACAATTTCCCCTTGTTGCACTCGCCACAATTTCAATTTTTGGGATTAAAATTGATAAGAGAAGTTAAACTAGGAAGAACCCTAATTCCCTCACGTAAAGTGTATGTTCCAAATATGAAAAATGGCCTCCCTCAAACCCTACTTTAAGCAAGTATTTATACTTGCTCCCTTTAGGGTTAGAAAATACACAAAATTACAACTATGCCACTTTTAGGGTGGCCGGTCCTAAATGAAAATTACAATCAAAATGAAAGTTTCCCAAAAGAAAATACAACATAAAATAGTCCATAGAACAATTACAAAGTACAAAATATTATAAATCTTTATGAGCCAATGCTTCGAAATGGAAACAATCGTAGCGGGCCTTTAAATGTAAATCCGATGATGTCTCTTGGCCACCAACTATTGTAGGACATGTTGTCATCCTATGGAGAATTATTATTGTACTTGTAAGATTATTTCTCAAATACTTATTAGATAAAAAGAAATGAAGTAAAATATGAGTGATTTGGATCATCATCCAAATCTAGTTCTGAAAGCATATATGGTGCCGGAAAATTTCCCATCATTACCTCTTTACCCTTTCTTGAGGTCATGTTCTCCTTGTCTATGTTGGGGTTAGCTTTGTCCATTGCCCTCCTGATCGACCATCAGCTCCTATGGGCCTAGTAGTAGTACTGAGCCTACTATTTGGAACCTTGAATGAGTTGGATCGCCTCTGCCTCTCCACTTTCAAGGCTAGCTGAATAGCCTCATCAAGTGTACTATACCTTGAATTCTAGCCTTAAGCACTTCCTGGTCTTGGACTTAATCCAATTAGAAATCTATACACATTAACTATCATAAACTATATTGAGTTTTAATTCTAATGCATTAAGTCTACTCAAGTCTTCCCGGAGGTATTGAATGGAAGACTTAAGTTAATAAGTTGGGTTGAGTTAGTTGACTTTTGCTCTAATTAAGTTAACTTAGGTCAACTTTTGATATATCAAGTTATCTCTAATTTCTAAAATAATCTCGAGTTCATTTGGAGCTATAACTTAAATGTATCTTCTTATCATAGTCTATTTGATAAAGTTTCCAATAGATAAAATTTTAGGGAGTTACAGTATAAATGTTGTATTTTAGAATTTTGAGGTCTTTTTATAATTTTGCTAGTTAAAAAAAAAAATACTATTATACATATATGAAAGACTGACTTGGTAGTGCATTGAAGGAGAATTTTTCAATGTTAACATTTTGTAAGGGATGTAAATGTTGCATTTTAGAAATTTAAGTTCCCCCCCCCCCCCCCCCCCCCCCGAATAATTTTGATAGTTTAGAAGGAAAATCAAAATAATTTACCCATAATTGATTTTTTTTATGTATAGGAGAACCATATGGGCTATAGTAAGATCTAGTTTCACCAATTATATACATCTTAGGAAATGTCCTTAGGTTAATGGGTACCTGAGGACTTTTTTTTTTTTTCAATTATTCAAGTTAAGTTTGTGAAAATGTTTCTTGATGACGCTACTTTGGTAAATTACCCTTTGTACTCAACAGAAGTTTTATAATTGTTTGCAAAAGAGAGAAGACTATTTCCATGAAGATTAGAGTTTAGTTAGAAAATTATATAATTATCTTTTTGTCCAAGCAAAAGTAGTGCCATTAAGCAAGGAGCTAATATTATTCTTAGTCCGAGAATCAAAGTTGTCCACATTAATCTTGTCAGATTTATGTTGCATTTCTTTATAAGGTTTGTTTTTGTTTACATGTTCTCTTAAGATTCTTTCAAAGTTTTGGAAACAAATCCCTTTTGCTGGCTATGTTTGAGATAAGTAAGTCATTTAGCATAGTTTTAACAAGTATTATTATGGCTAAAATCCTACTTTGCAACAAGTGTTCTAGTAATGGATGTTGTAATGGAAGATACATGTAGTGTATGAGTTTTAATGATATGCTTCAATTGATGGATTGCAATTATACAAAAGACAATTGAAGACTCAACCAACAAGCCACACTTAAAGATCAAGTGACATCCACGCAAATGACAATCAATTGTAATTCTGATATAGCACAAATAAACAACACACTTAGGATCTAATTCCACTAAAATGGCGTAATTACAAGAATAGATATAGAACCCTAAATTGCGTGTAATAAGAACTCAACAAGGACAAATCCAATTTGCACTAGATATGACACACTAGTATGAAATTTGAATCAACTTAAGGGATTTGATGTTACTCACAAATCTTTAAGCCTCTACTCGTCATAACCCTAGAAGAAGTTGATAAGAGTCTTATGAAAATAGAGAACAAACCCTATCTTTCACGTGAAAAATAGCAGCTAAATGTAATGTTCAAAAGTCCCCTCACAAACCCTAGTTAGCAAGTATTTATACTTGCTCTTGTTAGGGTAAAAAACCATATGAAAATTACAAAGAAGCCACTTAAGTGGCTGGTTCTAAGCAACATTACAAGCAAATCAAAAGTCCAAAAAATGAATACAAAATGACCAGTTCAATAATAAAATTGCAAGTACAAAAGATGGTCTTCAAAGAGTCGGTTCTTCAAGTCAATTGAGTTCATCGCGGGCTATTGGATATGAGTCCGATGATGTTCCCAATTTTATCAACAGTGTAGGTTATTTGGCATCCTGTAAAGACTGATCACTATACTTGCTATAGTGCAAATCAAACATTATTAGATAAAGAAATGGACACATGTGGATAATTTGGATCATATATCCAAATTAGGTTTCCCGACTGTTGGGATCATAGGGTAGATTCCCATCATTTAAGTAGAAAAAAATTTGTACTAAAAACTCATATAGTGAATGAGTTTTAAGTAAAAAAAAAAAATTGTGCTAGATGAGTTTTTAGTACATTTTTTTTTGATATAGAAAGCGCATGCACTACATGTGTTTTCAATACAATTTTTTTTTTCTAATATTGAAAACTCATGTATTGCATGCACTTTTGGTACCCTATTTGTGTAATATTTTTTCGTTCGACCCTATTTACGTAATATTTAAAAAAAATTATATTTTTTAGGGAATTTAGCCTATATTATATTGTACATAATATAGTATATGGTTTATATTATGTGTTTAGATATATTAAAGTATATTTTTATGCACGAAAGTATTTATATAATGTGCACACATAGTATGTCTCATAATGTAAGGTAATATATATGATATAAGATGTGCCGTTATATTAAAGATTGTAATAAATTATGTTATACTTATATCGTATAGTGCCCAACATGGTATAAACATAATGTTAAGCGAATAATATAGTATAATATATAACATATTTGTGATGTCATGAAAATTTCAAAAAAATATATAAAACAATTAAGGAAAATAAGTAAAATAACAAATACTTTTAGGTTGGGTTAGCAAGAATGACAATTTCACAATATTAAAAACTTTGAGAAATGTATGATAAAAATTCAAACATCACGACGCGTAAAAATTATTTTAATAATTTTCAATAATAATAGATTTTAAAAATAAAGCAATTGGAAAGAATAATCTTACACAAAGAAAAGAAGATAACGAATGTAACAAATTGAATTTTATGAAATATATTATTGAATAAATTTAGGAAGTGAAGTAATTGAAAAAAAATATCCAAATATAGATATATAAACAGATAAATAAAAATAATTGCAAGTCCTAATTTTAGTTTGGGTAAATTAAATTAAAAGAATAAATTCTCCGAATCATAAATTTTAAACAATACTAGGTTAAATAATGAAATTAATTGAAATTGTAGATCTAGGAATTTTAAATGGAAATTAAGAGTAAATGTTTATATTCAGAATAATCAAATTACCTTAGACATAAGCTTTCGTAATAAAATGCTAAAAATGTAAAATTTAAAGATATTTTTGTACGCAAACAGAATATTAAAATAGAGACATTTATAATATAAAATGTAATATAATATAACATCTAAATATATATACATAAAAAAAATGTTCACATCTACATCCTATCTAGCTCTTCTCCTACGGTGGCAATAGCAGTAGGCGGCAGGTCTGAATCGGTCGCCTCCGTTATGTCGCCTATACTTGGTTACGTCGTCTGTCCCCTGTTGCTTCCTCATCCCTTACTTCTTCTTTCTTCTTCTTCTTATGGCCACACTCCCTTCCCTTTCTTCCTCTCCTTCTTATCTTCCCCTGTTGCGGAAAGCCCCCTATCTTGACGCCGCCCTCCCTCTCATTTTCCCCTAAATCTCCCTTCCTTCTCTTCGGATGATTATGTCGTTGATGATGACCAACGTATTGAAGATGATTTTTCTGCTTAGAGAGAGAGCTATTGCGGCCTAAATTGAACAAACTTTTGCGAGATGAGGATGACACCAGTGATATGTCCAATCCATACGCTGCTGCCATTCCTAAATATCGTATAGTGATCCATGATTGTTCCGTATTGATAGATGAGTTTAATCACACCAACATGGCAAATGGAAGTCCCCATTTTGATATCCATCATTTGTGCGATCAATGTTGTTGTATAGAAAGAGCTTCACAAAGCCGAATCTAATCACTCTTGCATACACTTGGAGTTTGATATCTTAGGGACGGGTATAATGTAGCTATGAAACTGGTGATCGTGTGGAAGTCTATGTGAAGAATTGTGATGATAATGTTGAAGAAGCTGGAAGGTTGTTGGATCAACCTTTAGATATTCTATTCTCAATCCACGCCAACAATGAGGATGGTACACCAGTGGGAACCTTAATATTGCCTCCTTTCCTTAGTTCATGCATACCTCGGTCTACATTAGCACGTTATGCAGATCTCTTGAACCCTCCTTAAAAGGCTACTCTAATTTCTTTGGCTGCACATGTTACTGGTCCGGTGGAAGTGGAGGGACTCAAATTTCTAGCGTCGCCTCAAGTAAAGGATGAGTATTCAAAATGGATTGTTGTTGGCTAAAGCAGTCTCCTTGCGGTTATGGTTGAGTTCCCATCTATAAAGCCATCACTAGGCGTGTTTGCTGCTATAGCCCCCACTTACAACCGTAGCTACGGTGGCAACATCGACCACAACAATAGCAGCAATGGTGACCGTGACGATGACAGCAATAGCAACCACGATGGGAATAGCAATGTCCGGAAGAGGAAAGAAGGGGGAAATGGGATAGAAAGAACCAAGCCTCTTAGTTTAAAGCCGCCACCTTTGATGAGGCTTCCGCCGATAGATCCCTCATGCTTTACTTGAGGTCTTTTTAAGGATTTTGGGTCCTATTGAGAAGAAGCCCAGTGATGTTGCTCTTGGCGGGATTGGTAGTTGTGATGAAGTAGAGGAAGGAGTTAATGGAATGAATTTAAAGGACGACAAAGAATTGAGGCTTGGGGAGACCGCATTGTTATCTATATCCTGCTTGTTCACCAACTTAAATGATGATGATCCATTGAGAAGGTAATAGGGAGCCATGACGAGTTAAGGAATGCTACCGATGATGGCGATAACTAGAGGGAAACCGAACCTCTGTCACTCCTAGAAGAGCTGCCAGTGATCCATAGGTTGGATGAATCGGTTGTCAATCGAATAGTAGCAAACAAGATCATTTAACGACCGGTATTTGCAATCCTATTCTCACAGTATATATATATATCGAAATTCTCCTCGCCTTATCCTTAGCAACACTCAGGATGTGATGAAGTAGGCATAGATTACAGCTCCAGTTATTGTGGAAACTCATCCTTCACTCTCAACATGCTCTTACATGGGTGCTCGTTGCCATAATGTCGTCTCATTAACAACCTCAAGAATTGCAAACAAGCCAAAAGCCACTCTTATAATTGAAGAATCATTTGAAACTCTTATAACTGAAGAAGTTGCAATAGAATCAATAGTTTAAAACTAAGTGCAGTTTCATTCTAGTTGTGGTTTGGAACCGAGAGCATGGATGAAGAGGAGCTTGTATCTAGGGAGAGGGTTATGATAGAAACCATTGATCGTGCAGCTGAAGGCACTTGATGAAAGTCCATGTAATCTGACTGAATTGTTCTTAATACATCACCTACTCTAGCGAGTTGTCAAAATTTGGTCTCATTCTTGGTTTTAGCCTTCTGCGATCTTGATGATAATGAAGGTGATAAAATTACATTTCTTGATTTGCTTTGATTGATATTCATTTCTTTCCTTAATTCCTGTTGTGACTCCTTTTCCATAATTTCTATTCAAACTCTAGGGAGATGGCAAAGGAATAGTTGAAGTTGGCTGAAGAAGAAGGTGACCTCAACTTGTTTTATAAGCTTCGTTAGTTAATCCTTCCATCCATTTCCTTCCATCATAAGCATCTTTATGAGCGTTAATGCTTGGCCACTTCTCCATTCTCCATTTTAATTTTTGTTTCTGGTGAGTCACTACCTATTGAGTCAATTCTGTTTGCCTTTCATGAAACTTATTCCTTCACATTACAACATTTCAAGCTTTACTTTCCTAGCATTTAATAGAACAAATCATGTGATAATAAACAATTGAACCATAACACCCATTTTCTATTGGGTTGACTAAAAGATATTAAGTAGAATATGATGAAAATGTATGTAAGATAAGCTTGTCCTACTATAATTATAAGATTATGAAGCACTAATTCAAAATGAAGAAATTATAACTAAAATACTAAATTGGGCATAATAAGAAAATAAACGAACCCTACTTAGTACCTTTAGTTAATATGAGATTTGATTTAGATTCTAGATATTTATTCTATTTTATTTTATTTCCTTATTAGGTAAAGTGATTAACATTGTAATCGCTTGATGACTATTATGACCTATGATAACCTTAAACAGGTGAGTGGGAAACTTAATGATAAGCTACAAAGTTATGTTGTGTGTTGATATACTATGTATGTGAATTCACCTGTTTGATTGTAGTTGCCAATTGAATGTGATTATTGTTAATTTTGATGTATATAGTGGGGTTAAATGAGTTTAGGGACAAAGTTATAAAGAAATTGGTAGTTAGATAGGTTATAGATGAATACTGTTTAAAGAATGTAAAGTATAGAATGGACTGAGAGTTTAGATATCGTTACCTTAACGATAGCACTTCGCACCATATTGCCAATGCTATTACTACAAGGCTAACCCACGATTCAAAATTGTTTCTTCAAACTAAACCAAATTATATAAACCTAACTTTTCCCTCTATAGTTACTGAGTAGGTATGCATAGTTGGATTAGATCACATAAATATCATTACGTATACATATTAGAGTTTACTTTTGAACATGAATATATGCTTAGGTAAATTTATTTTCCTATTATATCCATAGAATAGACTCATGCACATGACTATACAAATCATGAGTGTAACTTTGATTTTGCAAACTTAACAATTCTATTTTCTTGCCCTCTTAAGTAAGCGAAGGGAGGTATCTAGTAAATGGTCCTCTAGTTAAAGCTATGTTACGAACCTGTATATATGTGTAGATATATATATATATATATATATATATTATACATAGGTGTATTAGGACTTAGAAGGGATATACGAGACGACCTTGTTGGCTCTCGAATGTGTGTATAATAGAGTACTTGAGAAGTGCGATGATACAGAGGTGTCATGAATGATAATTGTAAATCAATCCTAAGTGGTTGATTTGACATTTAAGCCAAATGACACAGAGGTGTCAAGTTAACTAAAATCTTGCTTATAGGTGATTTTTTTTACCTGTTTGGTCTAGTTCCTTGTTTAGTTTATGATGTGATATGCATGATCTCTACGTGTTGGGGTAAGTGTGAAAATGAGATGTAGTGGATTGTTTATGGGACTTCATTGGGTCCCTATGGATTGTTCTTGGAGTGGTAGACTTTAAATGCTTGGTAGCTTACTTCATTGCCTTGAATTGGAAATTGGTTGTGACTATAAATCGTTTGATCACCTTGAATCAATTAATTAAAGAAGTAGACTCGATTAAACTTGACATGCATTTACACGAGACATTGCATGAGATTAAAGGCCATCACTGCTACATGTCGCGCTGGAAGTGATTAGAGGATCGCTGTTATGCCAAGTGCGAATTAAGTGATTAGGGGATTCTCGCGCCTTGACTGTTTTGAGTCCAGCTTATCTCTTGAGGGTGTAATGCTTGGTGTATTGAGACACTTGAGCTGAGATCATTAAAGCTAAGACACAAATATAATAAAGCGATAAGAGTAATTAAATTGTAAGTACGAGCCGAGCGTTGATGGTGGCTTTTGAATCCCCAACCCAAGGTCAAAGGGGGCATAAACCCTAGTCTTCAGGTCGGTTACCAAAAGACCACGTGAGATGGTGCATTAATGTGATTGCTCATACATAGCATATGATTTGATAACTTGATTGGAATTGCTTGTGTGTGTGTAGCATTGAAAGTATTACCATCCCATTCACTAAGTCCATATTGTGCTCACCCCACCATAAACCCTTTTTGTAGGTAGCGATTACGAAAGCTTGGGATGGGATAAGATGTGATGTGTTAAGAGTTTTTGGAAGATCGGAATGATAAAGTAAGAATTTTGAATGATAGATTATTTAGATGTAATGATAAGACCCCTATGTAAATAAAATAGAGTTTGTAAAACTTAGAATTTATCCCATTTTATTGGCTAGTAGGGGATACTAATTCTTTGCGATCATGGTTGACCGTAGGATATGAGATCTATAGTTATATTTTATTATCTAATTATATGTACTATGATTAGTCGTAAATGTAATTATTTACTTAGAGTCTTACAATATTTGGTTGGTAAGACGATTATCATGTAACGGGTACACACGTGCCATGATGATTTTAGTGGAAACTTCTAGGCCCCCTTTTGGGGCGTGACAATATTAATACATATGTGTTTATATGTTTACACTAAATGTATAATATATCATGTGTCACAGAAATATAATGTTATATAATAACTTAGTGTATATTTAAATCTAATTATAACATGTACATTTTACATCTATATTATTAAGCAAAAACACCAAGTCTTAGACTTCACTTTTTTTTTCTATGGTTTTTTATTAACTACCCTTAAATAATATTTCCTATTACTAATTACTCAATATCAACTATCTCTCTCTTAAGGCTTAATTTAGTAAATTTCCCGTCTACACTAACATACCCTATCCACTTACCACTAAAAAACTACCCCCTTTTCTCTTCCTTTTTTTCTCTTAATTTGTTTTCAGTTCAAACAAGGAAAAATTTCCTTTTTCTCAATATACACTCCATCTCTTTAAGCACACTTTGGAAAACATACATTTATCCTCCTTAATATAGAAACTCTCTCTCTCCCTCTTTGTTTTTAGTACAATAGCAACCTTTAAGAAACTTTGTCATGCTTCGAAGGTACCCTAGACATACCAATCCATTGTTGTTTGTTGTTATTCAAAGATTTGCCATATGGTGTAGAAGGTATACTCACATCCAGTTATTTTGGGTCAAATTTACAATTCTAGGTAGTTAGAGAATAATAATTATATTAAGTTCACATTACTTCATATCATAATATAGGACTTAGGTCCCACCAAATATCTTTAGGTTAATAGTAGGTGTTATCAATAATAACAAATCTAAAGGCAATATAGGTATTTGCTCATATTACAAAACACAACATAAATTAAGAGTCTTAATCAATAGTAAAATGATCTCTCATGCTCTCATCTTGCTTCACTTCTTCATGATATTCCACATACTAACTTTTGGTATATTAGCCAAGCTCTAATCATATAGGCTTTGGTAATAAAGACATACTATGGGGGAGTTAGCTACATTTAGCTTTGTAAGATATTTCTTATATTATATGTAATACCTTGAAACTCGGGTATGCTATTGCCCATCGCGTGTCCTCATTTCTTGAAGACATGCAAAGGCTCATTCACTACTATTCTTCAAATACTCTTGATGATAGTCTTAAATCATCTGCTACATAAAAAAAATTAATGAAATTTTCCATCTTCAATGATAAGTCATCAACAATCTTCTCAATTTAAACACTAAAAGCGATTAACATTCACTTACAATAGAAATTCCCAAAATGATTAAATAAAAATCTAACGTGTCTTTCCTTAGTCTATCTACTAGTCATTGTAATAGACATATTCTATATTTTTTTCATTGTTCTGATCTTGGGTTGATTCTCCCAGATTTTCAACATATCCTACGATCTCCCCAATAGCATTTGTAACTAAATAAAATTACCTACGAGGGGTGAGCTAATGCCCAGTACAATGCATACCTACACACACACACGTGTGCTATACTAGAAACAGTAACACATGCAAAATGCACCATAATATTCATTCACAATTTTATTTATCTTTCACAATCTTCAGCCGATACACAATCACAACATAAACCTCTTTGCATATTACATTCTAAACATCATTTTACAACCCATCTATGAACAATACACACACACACACACATACACATATATGATAAAGATAATCCTCTATCCATGAGTCTCTTTCCATACATAATAATAATATATATGACAAAGGTAATCTCTTTGTTCATGAGTCTCTTACCATACATAATAATAATATATATATGACAGTGGGTGCTCCTTACTGTCCATAAGTCCATGAATCTATGAGTCATCACACATCAACCTTCCACATCCATACATAATATATATATATATATATATATATATATGATAATGGGTATTCCCCATTGTCCATGAGTCCATACATAACAACTTTCACAATGCACATCATAACTTTCCACATCACAACATTACACAACATAACCTTCTACATAAGGCCCAGATCATTTCGGTACACGACTCCACTAGGGACAATGTCACGTACCATTCATCGAGGTGTTACCCAAGAACACCGACCCACACTCGGTTTCTTAGACCCAGCAATTTACAATCACATGCACACTCAATCCAGTTCATTTACAATATCATTAACCCAAACACAAAAGTTTAGCTTATCAAGCATAAGCAACAAACATGGTATACACGTACTTGACTTTGCAAAACTTGGTTTGTTTCATACTTTTCTAGCGTCTCAACCCTTTTAAACCTATACATGTTTGACTTTAGAATTGTATTCCTATAAATATCAAAAGGATACTAAATGTGTTTCAACACAATATGGTCATGTTGGGAGCCGTGTAGTTAAGTGTGGGGTAGTACATGATCGTGCCAAGGGCCATTACATAATTTTTTTTTCAACATAGTCATGTTGTTTCCTACATCCACCCCCCCCCCCCTTTTTTTTCCTAACATGGTCATGTATCTCTCTCGAATCACTAAGTCATATTTTTTTTTCAACATGGTCATGTATCTCTCTATTCACTATTCATCAACACGACCTCAATGTGGTCGTGTTGAAATTTTTTTTCATCACGGTCTCAACACAATCATGTTGGGGGGTCGTGTATCTCACTGTACACCTTGTAAATTGATCCTTAAGCTCGATTTCTATTCAATTTAACCTAATTGATCCATTTAAAATAAAATTCATAATGTAATATACTAGTAGATACACTTACTTGACCCAATTTGTGATCGTGATGAGTGAATCGCTAGTTGCATCCCTTATGTATTATGGATTGATCTAGATCTGTAAACCTCAATACGTTAATTCCCTATGCTACCATGTACATACTTAAATCACGATTCACAATCGTTGATTTATGTACTTACCTTAATCGATAAGCTATTGGTAGGAAAAAGGTTGTCTCTTTCTCTATGGATTCATGCGTCATCTCATTCTCCATGGATTCACACAAGAAGGCTCTAGGGTTCTATAGGAGGCAAATGGAAGAAATAGTGTTAACCCTAGGTAAAAAGAGGTTATATACCTAGGTTACGAAATGACCATCCTATCCCCATTCATAACTCTTATTTCCTATATTATCCTTGACAGATTTTTGTTATTATTAATTATACCCACAAATATATAAAATAATACTCAGGTATTTACATTATACCGTCAAGCAATGACATGACATATGTAGCATATGAATGCATGACATGCTTATGAGATGCAACAACCTATATAAACCTTTAGAAGCTACATTTGGCATAGATTTAACACCTTCCATTGCTTAGGTTGGGAAATAACAACCAACATGTCAACTTTAGTTCCAATTACCTCGAGCTAAATTTCTCAATTTCACACTTACAAAAGTTTATAGTATAATATAAATTTTGTAAATAATAAAGTAATATAAGATTTGCTACATATATAAATATACATATATGCTTAAAGGGGTGTAGATGTAGATGGTGCACTTAGTTTTATCCACCCCTAAGCAATGAATCCCTAGACCTACCCTCAATCAAACGACAACATTTTTTAGTACTTGATAATTCCTAAAGGTTAAGTATAGTGAATCACCTCCACACAACCTTTCCTTACCATCATGTGATGTTGATGGACCTCTACTTGCAAATTATGATATGTGTGATCTAATTTATTTTACAAGTCGGATATAATTAAGTTCAATTATTTAGGTGATCATAAAAAATTTATAGATACTTGTAGTCTTATCGGTCTAATATACAACCATCATACTTGAGTAGTTTTAATATATTATGATAGCTTATCACTAATTGCATCACAATTCAATTACATGCAATTCTTGACCCCCATACATCTACAATTAACATAGATAGACAAATAAATGCCATTAATATACAATCACAAGTCAATCACAATAATCATAAGAATACTTAATTGGCCTTGTCTACAACTTGTCATAGTAATCCAAGAGTAGCTCAAACTCAAAATCACTCAACTAATAAGGTAAATAATATTTTGTAAGCATATGTATACTAAACTATTCTAATTAGTTAACTAAATTTGCTATATTCATTGGTTTTGGCTAGTTTTGTATTTTGGCCATAACTTTCTCATTTTAAGTTCAACTTTTTAGGTGTTCTTATAGATATTTTAAAGGTTTTAAGTGTACTTTTAAATGGTAGTCAATTTGGTCATTTGAGGTGTGCATTTTAAGGAAAAGTTTAGATCAATTTTGGTGGTCTTACTTTTATGCCTATTTTAAGGCTTTTTGATTCCAATTGGGCCCTAAAAGTAATGAGACTAATCTTAGTCAATTCCTAACTTAAATTGGTGATGTGATTAAAGGGAAATTGCAATATAAATCAAGGATGGAACAAACAAAGTAACAATTCCCTACCAATTGGTGTGAAACCTAACTTGTATGAATCCTAAATTGTGTGAACAAGAGAGAGAAAAGAAGAGCTAATTCCTTACTAGACGTTACGCACTAGTTGGAATTAGGATTTATTTGATATTGTTGATATTATGCACAACAAAAATCAAATCCAACTTGCCACAATTCTAGAGGAATTTTCCTCTTTTGGGCATTGATTTGTGGTTTCAGGGAGGGAAAAAATTTTCTATTCCAATTTAATCTCTTTTAGGCTTTCTAATTTACTTCCTAATGCTACTTAATGTAGTACATCACTCAAATAACTAAAGTTTCAGTCCCTTAGGCCTTCTACATGTCTTAGCTAGCAATGAAGTTCCATTTCTACTTATCTTTTTCTCTTGTTCTTCTTAGTTTAATTATGCTTACCATAATCACTTAGAGCTAGTTAGTATTGCAGTGTCTAAATAACTAAGGTTTGGGGCTTATAGGGGTCCTTTGAGTTTTAGCCAACAGGAGGAATCCATGTTTTGATCAAGCTTTTGTTAAGTTTCCATGCTTAATCATCAAAGAAGCCCATCATAATGCTTGATGTTTACATTGCCCATACAATGTTTAGTGATTACATTAAATTGTTACATTTACATAGCCAAATCAAACTACATTACTAATGTCCTAGGTTACAAGAATGAATTGATACACAAACTATCAATATTATGTGAAAAGAAACATTATCATGAGAAAAGAATCAAGGAAAACGACAATATTTCATACTCTTGAGTATAGTCCCTAACCTGCACTTTCTTGAGGTTAGCTATGGCTTCTTATTTCCACAAGCTTTGATCTAACCCTAATGCACCTTCCCTCAACTCTAGTCTCCTTTAAATGGCTCCCTTGTTCTCCAAATATTGGTTATAGTGATGGTTTAGGATAGGTTCTAAGTGGTAGTGTTTTAGATGGAGTTAGGGGCTCTAAGCTACACTAGTTTAGGGTATGTATTTTGTGTTTAGGTGAGATCTAAATTGATGAATGGGTGATATTAGAAGATGGAAAGAAACTGATAGGAATCAAAATCTGACAAGACCTATCATTACGACAAGAACTAAAGGAATTCAAATCTTGGCGTTGAGGGCCCATTTTGAGCAGATCGACCCCGGAATTATTTTTATATTAACCTCTTTTCTATTATTCTTGTATTATGTTTTCCAACAGGCACACTTATCAAATTTTATAGGGCAATGGACAAACTCCCTTAGACTCAGCTTGTGGGTTATCCATAGACCGACCTGAACCGGCGATGAGTTGGGCCGATGGATCCTATAGAAGACCGGCATCCTGAAGACCATTTCTTTTATATATTTCTTCTTTTATGAACTATTTTGGTTGTATTTTGGTTTTGGGACATTTTTTTTCTTTGTAATTTTCATTTAGGGTTAGCCATCTTAAAAGTGGCAAACTTGTAATTTTGAGCACTTTTTAACCTTAGGAGTAGCAAGTATAAATACTTGCTTAAGAGAGGGTTTGGAGGCTTATTATTTTGCAGATTATACACTTCCTTTCACGTGAGAATTAGGGTTCATACCTTGGTTCCAAACTCTTATCAATTTCAATCCCAAGAGTTGAAATTGTGGCGAGTGCAACATCTTGAAATTGTGAGTTATATCAATTTCATTTTGTTGTGATTTCTTTTCTTCTCTAGTGTGTCATATCTAAGGTTGAATTGAGATATTTCTTGGTCAGAAATACTTCTTATTGTTCACGAATTCTTGTGCTTATTTGAAGTATTTATCAATTATATTTGGTTCATCATTGAAAATTTCCCTGGGAAACGTGTTCTTCACTATTTGAGAGGGATTATTTTTGTTACGGTTTTTCTTTTGTCATTTGAGGTTTATTTGCGTGGATTATATGAAATTAAGAGGTTGTTAGAAGGTATTATTAGTGTGGTATTCTAATTATATCATTGGACATTTGGAATTCATCATATCTTCACTTGGTTCACGTCATTTTGCCCTTATTTTTGGATCCGATTTTGCCTTGACTTGAGATAGTTTTTCTTAAGTCTTTTGAATGTGCTTTCAAGTGTGTTTAGGCACATCAGAAACAGAGGATGATGGGTGTATGCATATGGCTAGAGAAGGAGGTTCTCAATGTAAAGAGACTTCTTGAAATTTTTCTTGGTTTCAAATAGAGATATTTGAGAGTGTATGAAAGGAAAGATTGAAAAGAAATGAAGAAAGGAAATGAGAGGGTGAACTAGTGGCAATTAAGGCTTCTTAAGCTTTAAATTTGTCTTACTTGGTTTACTCCTATTATCAACTAGTTAATTAGGTTGGTAGGATTTTGTTATTATGTTGTGGTTCTTAGTATAATCCTAGGTTAAATCATCTGCTTTATTTGGAAATTCCTTCACACTTTTACACCTCTCACTCTATGAGCCTACTTACCTACCCCCACCCTTAGATTAAGCTTTGTTGTCCAATTCTTATGCATTTGAGGGAGTGGCTAGTGACACTTCGTCTCCCTACAAGAAATCGATTTTTCTTTTTGTTTTTGTTAGTTGAATTGATTTATAGTTAGTTTAGTTAAATAATAACTAGGTTAGAAATGGTTAAGCATATTAGTCTAGGTGTACGCCATAATCATGTACTGTAATATTGTATTTTTCACTAAATTAAGTTGGTTAGTATTGATTTATGAATAATGTTAGCTATTGATATCGAATTATGCGATTTAGGATGCTTTAAGGAATAATTTTAGCTTTAGGGATTGATTTGGATTCAATACTTCGATTTAAGGCTTTAGGGCTTTTGATTCAGATTTAGACTTCAATTTGTCACTTTAGGGTTGATTATTCAAATTATAGTCTTGAATGACTACTTTAGGGTTTTCAAATTGAATTAGCGTTTTGGTTTATCGTTTTAGGGTTTAGGGCTTCACTTTTAGAGTTCAAGGCTATAAAGCTAACCTTTTACTGTGTAGATTTGTTTTAAGGTTTTATTAAGCATATTAGGGTAATTGTAGGTAACCTCCAAGGTTAGGGTTAGTTATCTTATTAACTCTTGGGAATTTCTCTAGATTATCTCTAAGTGATTTCCATCAGGAATAAAAAAATTTCCAGAGTTTACAAATTCCTCCTTACCTTAAAATCTATCTCACTCTATCTAAAAACAAGAAGAAAATAGAGAAGTAAATGATGATGGAATAAATTTAAGTTTCTTCTTTCTATTATTTTATTTTTTTTCTTTCCCTGTACTTAAATGATGGTCATTTTCATTGAAAGTTCTAATCTTTCTTCAATTTTTTTTATTAAAAACATATGTTTTTATTTTGTAGATTATTCATTTTTGTTGTATTACATGTGTGTCACAAAGAGCTTTCTTAAAGGGTATTGTGAAACAATTTTTATTAAAATCAAGTTTCCAATGATGAGTTTTCCATTTGATAAGACAGCCACATTCTTCCTTTTGCTAGATTTTTAAGGCTTCCAATTATTATAGAAATTTAAGTATTTATTTTTGTTGATTAGAATGGAATTACCCATGGAGTTAGGGTTGTGTCAAGATAGAATTCTTTTTTGTATTAATTTATCTTATTTACATTGGCATTGATTTAACTTAAATTAGTATGCTGCCTGCTCTTCAATAGGTAACCATAAGGTGTGATTCGTATTTGATTGGTGAGAACCATACGAACTATTTAAGTAGGCATGCAATTAGCTGGAGGATGTGCCTATGTTGCGATATTTAATGCCTTTAGGGAGGAGACCGATTGGGAGATTAAAGGTTAGCATGTTGTTTAGGTTGTTAAAGGTGGAGGATAGATGGATGAAGATGAGGAGGTAGAGAGAAAGATAGACTTGGAGATAGAGAGAGATATTTTGTTTTAGTTGTTTAATGTCCATTTTTTTGTTGTATTCTCTCTCTCTCTCTCACACACACACACACACTTTGTGCGTTATCTAATATTTACTAGGTATGGGTTTTAAGAAGATTGTGGGCACTAGCCAGAAAGAATGAGATGGAGGAAAACTAAATGAGCAAAATATATATTTATATTCATCTTCTCTCTCTTAATTATATTTACATTCATATTGTATTAAATTGGCCAATGACCCTACTAAAATAGGGTTTAGAAGAGGTGAAGTTTGTTATCATATATTGATAATTAATAATAGTCATTAATTAATTGATTGGTTATAATTTCATGCTTTCTAGGTTTAGATAACTACATTACGAGAAAAAAAAAATAGAGGAAATACAAGAATTCCTTTAGCCATGGTGGTTTTTTCCCCAAATAACTTATTCCCTTGATGGGTATGATTTTATTTTTAAATTATCTATTAAGCAAAGAGTTGATCTTCCTTAATTTTATTTGGTAAATGCCCTTTGATTTGATTTTTGTTGTTTTTTTTTTTTTTTATTTTAGATATTTTTTTTGCTTATAGTTGAATGGAAAATTTTGAGTTGTGGTTTTATTTACTATTCTTAGCATTTTATTTTTTTTCAAACAATTTTCTAAAAGCTAGAAAATCAATAATATTTAAATTTCTTTTATTAGTTATATCAAATGAAGATGTGAAAACATCTATCTAATGAGAATCTCATTTGTTAGTAGATGGATGGATAGAAAAAATAAACATTGTTTAATAATGAAAAGTATTGTAATGTGCTTAAAAGACCAAGCACGTGAATACCAATACAAATGGCTTGAATCAACAATTACAACTAACAATTGTCTTGATCAACAACTTTACAAACCGGCCTTAATTCATGAAAATTGAAGCCAAATGCATATATGTAACAAACAATGATATGAATATCAATGGATAGCCAAGGAAATGAACTAAGATTCCACTCAAATTGAAATGTTTCAAATATGAAAATAAGAACCCTAGATTCACATGTATAAGGATAAGGAACCAACAAATTGCACTTAGATACTACTCACTAAATACAATTTGTAAAAACAACAAGAGATGATTGATATTACTCACAATCACTCTAGTTGGTTCTCACCACAATTTCACAAATGAAATTGATAAGAGATCAATTGCAAGCAAGGGGAACTCCTCACGGAAACAATGTGTGTGTTTTGTCAAAATATCAAGAAACTCCATACAAACTATAGTTAGCAAGTATTTGTACTTGCTCCAATTAGGGTAAAATGTTGAAAAAAAATTACACATATGCCACTAAGTGGCTGGTTCCAAGAAAAGAAATTATAACTGCTAAATGAAATCGCCGGTTCTTAAAAAAACAATTATAAGTACAATGTTCTTCAGGTGGCTAATTCTTCAAGTCAATCGAGCAAGTTGTGGGCCATTGGATGTGACTCAAAAAATGTCCCATAAGTTGATCATTAGTACATGTTATTTGGCTATCCTGTAAAATCGATCAATGTACTTGCTATAGTGCAAAACTAAACATTATTAGATAAAAAGTAGACACATGTGGATGTTTTGGATCATACATCCAAATCAGGTTCCCCCACTCCTGGAACCACATAGTAGATTCCCATCATCTCCTCGGGGCTCTAAAAGATTTGCCTTTAAATCTAGGGGTTCATCTCTTGGACTGAAACCTGATGCCTTTGTTTGCTTGTTTGCATGACCTTTAGAAGAACCAGAGGTATTTCTAATTTGTTCTTAGAAAGAGTGCACCTTAGATGGAGACATAAGCGCCAATACTATCTGTATACCATCGTTTCGAAACATGTCAGTGTTTCTGAACCCGTCATGTATTACCTTTCTATTAAACATCCAGGGTTTACCCAACAATAAATGAAAGGCACACAAAGGAAGCACATCACAAATAATCTCATCACTGTATTTTCTTCTTACATTAACTGGCACCTTTGCCCTTTGTGTAATATGCAGACTACCTCGATCATCTAACCAATGCAATTTATAAAGGCTAGGATGTGGGCTAGTGACTAGTTGTAATTTATCTACTAATACAGCAGATGTGACATTAGTGTAACTACCACTATCAATGAGTAGCACATAAAGGCTACCTCGAATCCGGCAAGGTGCGTGGAATAGGTTCTCCCTTTGTTTGTCCCTAGCATCTGGAGATAAAGTCAAAACCCTGTGCAACACATTAATAGGTAAAAAATGTTCACCCTTTTTATCTTCATGTGTCTCAGCATTCTAATCATCATAGTATTCCTGCAAAGCCATGGATAGATCTATAAGCTCGACATCTTCTTCTTCGGTGCCCTCCATGACTGTCATTACTCTCTTATTGGGACACTATACAACTATATGTCAAAATCCCATGCATTTAAAGCATTTAATCGAGTGCATCTTCCCACTAGTTGACCCTGGTACTGTTTGCCTAACATCAGGTCCAACTACCTCTTTGCCCTTCCCAGAAATCATTTTCTCTTTGTTTGTGCTAGGGGTAACTCTGTCTATTGCCCTAACACGCTCACCTGCTCCCTTTGGTCCACCCAACTAACCATCAGCCCCCATGGGATTAGTAGTAGTATTAGGCCTATTACTAGTAACCTGAAATAGGTTGGATCGCCTATATCTTTCCACTTTCAAGGCTAACTGTATAGCTTCATCAAGTGTACTATACCTCCAAAGCTCAACAACACAAGCTATCTCATACTTTAACCTAGATACAAAATGTGCTAAGGTTTACTCAGGAGGCTCTATTGACTCACATCTGATCATCAAAGTTTCAAACTCCTGGACATAGTCATCTACTATTTTGCCTCCCTATCTCAAAGTCTGTAGACGCATAAACGGTTCCCGCCTATAATGCTTAGGAATGAACCTCTTCCTCAGAACCCTTTTCATGTCACTCTAGGTGAGAATTTCAGCCTCTCCATCCCTTTGCCTGTTGATCACCAAATTCTTCCACCACAAGGCAGCATACCCTATGAACTAAATAGCAGCAAGACGAACTCTAGTGTTATCATCTATCTCATAACACTAAAAAAGGCCCTTAACCTTATCCTCCCAATCCGAATAGTTATCTGTTGAACCCCTGCCATCAAATGAAGGCATCTGCAGCTTCACATATTCTAGACCCCTAGGTGGCCTAAAATCTCTGTTTGGATAAGGATTGACCCCAAAATTATCATCCTTCTCCTTAAAGGCATGATGATCTCCTTCCACTCTCCTTCTTATGTTTCCTCCTCCTATTGCTCCCCTTCTGTGAACATTTTGAGGAGCTACTCTAGGTAGTGGTGCCTGAGGATTCACTATTGGTAGTTGTGGCGTTGTCATCCTATCAATCTTTGTTACTAGTGTAGTAACAATGGTGGTGAGGTCCTAAAGCTGTTCCTCCAAAGTTCTCCCACCTGTAATACGATGACCTTGTCCTCCACCAACTTGGCTATTGGCCTCATTGCCAATGCTCCCATTCACACTATCATTCGACATGTTTGTGGATGTGATTTGCTGAATATAAATATAGTATAAAACAATTGCAGCAGTCTCCCTTCACTACACAACACTTCACCTGCCACAACAAGAAAATCACCTACAAAATAAACACAACTCTATTTAACTTCACACACCACATTAATACACACACACTTGTACACGCATGGTGCAATTAAGCAACCAATGCAACACACACTTCCCCACACTTCAATTATGGCAACGGCAAGTGGAACAATAATTAAACACTTCCAAGTATTAAGTTATTGAATTTAACTAAGCAAGTGTTTAAGTATCAATACTTAATAACTTTCACACTTAAATGCTTGTTTTGAAATTCAAACTTTACTACTAAATTCCCTTTTCTAGTCATGGCACATACATAATGCTATACTCCACGTGTAGCACCTTCCTTATACACAACTCCACAACAATTTACAACACTTTCCACAACACACTCACATCGCCACACACACAACACAAACACGGTGCACTCCTTCAAGCAATACACAATTATGACAACAATTCAAAATATTACACCTTTAATGCAACCTTCTCCACAAATGGTAATAATCAATTTCAAATTCAAATAGAATGCAATCAATACCACTTAATAACTTCTTAAAACTTAATGGATGTGTTTGCATTCAAATAATTTCCTATTCTCCCACACAATGCAAATCTAGAAATTGTAAATGGCACTCTCAAATTCCGAAATAATCATGTAAGAATTACACTTCTCTTCATCTACAAATGAGGTACCCTCCATTATGAAAATGACACAAGAAATGCACTTCCTACTTCCCTTCTCTTCATGACAAGTTCAAGAACAAAGGGACTACTACAAGATCTCCACTTTTACTTCAACAATCAACAAGTTTAACACAACAAAATTGAAATTAAGTACTTCAATTCCACCTCAACAATTCGGATCAAGAAGTAAAATTTAAGAACCTTAATTTCAATCGAAGATCACGAAATTCCCTTTGTCAAAAACCAATGCTTTAATAATAAATGATGATGTGCTTAAAAGACCAACCATGTGAATACCAATACAAATGGCATGAATCAGCAATTACAACCAACAATTGTCTTGATCAACAACTTTACAAAACGGCCCTAATTCATGAAAATTGAAGCCAAATGGATCTATGGAACAAAAAATGATATGAATATCAATGGATAACAAAGGAAATGAACTAAGATTCCACTCAAATTCCTATGCATTTTAGCAAGTTCACTTGTCAGTCCTATAGGGTGCTAAATCACCTATACTTTTGAGTGAGTCGGTGGTACGAACCACGCCCACGTGTGATGAAACCCTATACTAATACGTTTGGAATTGCAACCCAAGATGCCAAAACAATCAAAGTGGAACCGCGACCTGTTGCCTATAGGGAGGCAAGAACCTTGGTATATTTTGTTGACGCCACAATCGGGATGAAAGATCGATTAATAAGTCAAGTTTGAACGCCATGGAAGGGATCCGATAAGTTCAAGAGAAGTTCTCTGGAGAACCAAGAGAGGAATTCTCTCAAATTGTAATATTTAATGTTATATGTATCTTCTATCTTCTATTTTCCAACCCTAGTAGCTTTTAATGGGGTTTACAACTCGTAAAACAAAAGCCCAAAATGACATAACATAATAAAGTTGCGGAAACATAACAAATAGGCAATGTACACTGGGTATATACGTCGGCGGCGTAGTAGCCGGCGTAGGATGTACATCGGGTATATATGCCGGTGGTGTAGTGGACGGCGTAGTCCCTCTGTCGCGCTCTAATTGCAATGCCGGTTCAAGGCCGGTAGCTTTTTAAGCCGGTGTTGTCAAGGCCGGCAGCTTTGACCTCCTATGCTTTGATCTCCTTGAATGACTTATACAAATGCAAGTTCATTCTCATGGTTGCTCCAATCTTTCCCGGCTTCTTGGATATCCTTTATTAGCCTGTTAAGTGCTTCCTTAAATCGTTTTGCTTGAGTTCTTGTGATCGGTCCAGGTGGCACTTCAAGAGGATCCACATTCCACCTTTTAGCTTGACTCCCATCATGGCTTTCATCATTCCCCTCCTCTTGAAAAGGATTTGTCCTCAAATCATCGCCTATATCAAAAGGACTTAGATCAGTAACGTTAAAAGTAGCACTTACTTGATACTCACCTGGCAAATCTAACTTGTAGGCATTATCGTTGATGCGCTCAAGAATTTGAAATGGTCCATTGCCCCTAGGAAGTAATTTAGATTAACGCTGCACAGGAAACCACTCTTTGCGCATGTGAACCCAAACCCAGTCTCTAGGTTCAAAGACAGCTTGTCGATGACCCTTATTGGCTTGTTTCACATACTGTTCTGTTCTCTACTCAATGTTGAGCCTTACCTTCTCATGGAGCTGTTTAACAAATTTTGCTTTCTTCTGACCATCTAGATTAACATACTCAAAAATAGGAAGTGGTGCTGCATTGGTGCTAAAATCCTTCACAAACCTCCTGTAAAAGCTCGCTAGTCCATGGAAACTCCAAACATTACTTACATTAGTTAGACTAGGCCATTCTTGGATCGTACGAATCTTCTCTTCATCAACCTGTATTCCCTGTGCACTAACAATGAAACCAAGAAAGACAAGTTTGTCTGTGCAAAAAGTGCACTTTTTGAGGTTAGCATATAATTGCTCCTTTCGAAGCACTTCCAAAACAGCCCTCAAATGAATGATATGGTCTTCTAAACTCTTGTTGTAAATGAGGATATCATCAAAATAAACTACCACAAATTTGCCAATAAAAGTCCTCAAAACATGGTTCATAAGTCTCATGAAAGTACTAGGTGCGTTAGTTAAACCGAAAGGCATTACTAACCACTCATATAATCCATATTTTGTCTTAAATGCGGTTTTCCATTCATCACCTTCTTTCATTCTAATTTGGTGATATCTACTTTTCAAATCAATTTTGGAAAAGACACTAGACCCATGTAACTCATCTAACATATCATCTAAGCGAGGAATGGGATGACGATACTTTACCGTGATGTTGTTGATGGCTCAGCAATCAACATACATTCTCCATGACCCATCCTTCTTAGGCACCAAAATCATAGGCACTGCACATGAGCTCATGCTTTCTCTCACGTACCCCTTCTCCATCAAGTCATTAACCTGCCTTTGAAGTTCCTTTGTCTCCTTGGGATTACTCCTATAAGCTAGCTTGTTTGGAATAGATGCTCCGGGTACAAGGTCAATCTGGTGCTCAATACCACGAATAGGTGGTAACCCTTTTGGAATCTCTTAAGGGAAGACATCTTCAAAGTCTTGCACAATAGACACAACCACACTAGGTAAAGAGTTAAGAAATTCGTTAGTATTTAAACAAGTTTCTTTAAAAACCAGCAACAACATGGGTTGCTTCATCACTGACGCTCTCCTCGCTACACTCGCTCTTGCCACATAACTCTCCTTTTGCAAAGCTGCACTCTCCTTTTCACTCACCACCAAAGTTGATTCCCCCTCAACTTGGCCTCTCACACTCTTTCCAGCCTTCCTCTCTCTTTCCTTTTGGTATTGACTTTTGTGTTCCTTTTCTTTTTCAATGTCTTTTGCTCTCTCAATCTCCCTCTATTTTTCACTCACCTTATATTTTGCAACAGATTGTTGCAGTTGCAACTGATCCTCATACACCTGTTTAGGTGTTAAGGGTTTAAAGTTATAGCTTTTGCCATGGTGAACAAGTGTATACTTGTTAGAAAAGCCATCATGAACAACCTTCCTGTCAAACTGCCATGGCCTCCCCAACAACACATGACAAGCCTGTATCGGCACTACATCGCATAACACCTCATCCTCATACCTATCGATGCGAAAAGCAATTAAGGCTTGCTTACTCACCTTAGTATCGCCACTATCATTCAGCCACTACAATTTATATGGGCTAGGTGTTTAGTGGTCTTGAGCCCCAACCTCTCAACAATGAAAGTACTCACTACATTGGTGCAACTCCCCCATCAATGATCAAACTGCAAATATGGTCATCTAGATAACATCTAGTATGAAAGATATTTTCTCGTTGCACCTCCTCTTCTTCCTTCACCTACACATTTAAAGCTCGCTTCACTACTGCCACTAACTTCCCTACTACAGGCTCCTTATCATCACTAGCATCCTCCAATGGAGGCATATCATCATCTTCACTATCTCCCTCAGTCTTATACTCACCATCATCGCGCAAAATCATAACACGTCTATTTGGACATTGACTAGCAATATGACCTCTCCTTTGGCATTTAAAACATTTAATGTCACGATTTCTAGGAGTAGAAGATTTAGGTTTACCTTGATTACCAGGAGTAGAACCTCCTTGCTTCTGCTCTCCTTTTGGCTTAATGGGTAAAGACTTTTCTTCCTTCCTCCAATGGTTAGTCTTCTAAGTAGATGAACCAGCACCCTGTTGAAGCTGTGCAGTACTACTACCTTTTCCTCCTGTGTTGGTTCTCAACTTTCATAGCCATGTGAACCATATCTTCCAATTCCACATAATGCTGCAATTCTACTACATTTTGAATCTCTCTATTTAACCTAGCAAGAAATCTCGCCATGGTAGCCTCTTTATCCTCCTCAACATCTGCTCGAATCATAGTAACCTCCATCTCCTTGAAATACTCATCCACACTTCGGCTTCCTTGCTTAAGAGTTTGCAATTTGTTGTACAATTCATGATAGTAATAAGCAGGAACAAACCACTTCTTCATCACCCTCTGATGAGATCCATGATGAGAGCCAAGCCGGAAAAAGAAATGTGGATCCTCTTAAAGTGTCGCCTGGACCGATCACAAGAAATCGAGCGAAATGACTCAAGGAAGCTTTTAATGGGTTGATAAAGGTTGTCCATGAAGCCGGAAAGGATTGGAGCAATCATGAAGTTGGAACGGATTGGAACAACCATGGGAAGACCCTTGCTTTTATACAAGTCACACCGGACACGGGATGAAGAGGGCGTGTATTTTCAAGGCACGGCCGTGTAGGAATCTCAAGATTGCACAGAATCATACACGGCCAGACATACGGCTAAAAGGCACGGCCGTGTAAGGAGACAAGAATTGGCACAGAATCATATACGGCCAAAGTACACGGCCGTGTATCCCCTGCCGGCCAGTTTTTTTCTGTTTCGTGTTTTTACGCAACTTATCTAAGCTACGTCGTTTTAGACTTGTTTTTTACAAATTGTAACCCTAGTATAAAAGCTCCTAGGGTTTAGAACAACTTAGAATTTACATCTTTGAACATTAAACACTTTTGAGAGGCACCTCTCTTGGTTCTTCAAGAACTAAATCGAACTTATCGGATTAATTTCCGTGGCGTTCATCCCGACTTATTAATCGGTCTTTCATCCCGATTGTGGCGTCTTCACATTATACCAAGGTTCTTGTCTCGCTTATAGACAATGGGTCGCGGTTTCCACTTTAGGTGTTTGGGCATCTTAGGTAACGAATTTCCGAACGTATTGGTATTGGGTTTCGTCACGGGTTGGCGTGGTTCGTATCAGTTTGGTATCAGAGCTTAGGTTTGTCAAAACATCAAGTTCGGTTGAGGAAGGTAATATAAAAAACCCTAACTCCAATCGTTCATATCAATTATCGTATTCAATTTCGTAGTATTGATTGTCTTTTGATAGTGTAATATCGACTAGGCGATTGTTACAAAAAAAAAAAAAAGAGAGTAAAAATCACGACAAAAAAAAAAGAAGAGAAAAGAAAAGAAAGACAAGAGAAACGTGATCAAAGCAAAATAGAGACAAAAAAAAAAAATCGGATAGAAAAATAGAGGAAAATTTACGAACCCTAGAGTTGTTTTGAATTCTACGGAAGGAAATTGGTGTAGTTCGGGTTAGTTCCAAGAAAATTGAGAAGAGGAAGTTGGCGAGTTGATATCATCGTTGTTTGTGAGAATACACGAGTGACTGTGTGATATCATCATTTGAGCAAAACACGTAAGGGAGTGTATCGTGAGTTTTAATCATATATATATTTGTGTTAGTACTAATCTTTTCTGTAGGAACTATGTCGAGACAACATTCTCTTGAAGGTGAGAGGGGAAGGTTTGATGCTAGGTTGGTAATTGAGGCGTTGAGGGGAGAAATGAAGAGGATTTTCCAAGAGGGAATGGAACAAATTCATGAGACGATAGAGCAAAGACTAGAGCAATCCACAAACGTATTCCAAGGCGTAAGAGAGAGAGTCGTTCTAGGAGAGTACCGAGGGGTGGAGATGAAATGTCGGATGATGACTTTGATGAGCCTTCTGGCGGGAGTTATAGAGGATATAGTGGTCGGAATAGAGGAACTAGGGATTGGGAAGATAGAGGAGATAGGAAAAGAGAGAATATATTTCATACTAGATGTTATCTAGGAGATCATATTTGCAGCTTGATCATTGATGGAGGAAGTTGCACTAATGTAGTGAGCAATTTTATTGTTGAGAGGCTGGGGCTCAAAACTGTTAGACACCCTAGTCCATATAAATTGCAGTGATTGAATGATAATGGTGAGACTAAGGTGAGTAAACAAGCCTTGATTGGTTTTCGCATTGGTAGATATGAGGATGAGGTGTTATGCGATGTAGTGCCAATGCAAGCATGTCATGTATTGTTGGGGAGGCCATGGCAATTTGATAGGAAGGCTGTTCATGATGGCTTTTCTAATAAGTATATGCTTGTTCACCAGGGGAAAAGCTTTAATCTTAAACCGTTAACACCCAAATAAGTGTATGAGGACCAGTTGCAGCTACAACAGTCTTTTGCAAAACATAAGGTGAGTGAAAAGCAGAGTGAGAGTGAGAGAGCAAAAGACAATGAGAAGAAAAAGGAATATAAAAGTCAAGATCAAAAGGAAAAGGAGAGGAAGGCTGGAAAGAGTGTGAGAGGCCAAGTTGAAGGGGAATCAACTTTGGTGGTGAGTGAAAAGGAGAGGGCAGCCTTGCAAAAGGAGAGTTGTGTGGCGAGAGCGAGTGCAGTGAGGACAGCGTTAGTGATGAGGCAACCTATGTTGTTGCTAGTTTTTAAAGAAACATGTTTGACTACTAACGAATTATCTAACTCTTTGCCTAGTGTGGTTGTGTCTCTTGTGCAGGATTTTGAAAAAGTCTTTCCGAAGGAACTCCAAAGGCAGGTAGATGAGTTAATGGAGAAGGGATACGTGAGAGAAGGCATGAGTCCATGTGCAGTGTCTGTGATTTTGGTGCCTAAGAAGGATGGGACATGGAGAATATGTGTTGACTGCCGCACCATCAACAACCTTACGGTAAAGTATCGTCATCCCATTCCTTGTTTAGATGACTTCTTAGATTGGTTATATGAGTATAGTGTCATTCTTCGTAAGCCATGGATAACATTTCCATAGATTTTGTGTTAGGATCATCTAGGCCTAGGCATGGTTGAGATTCTATTTTTGTGGTTGTGGATAGGATTTCTAAAATGGTTCATTTCATTCCTTGTCATAAAACTGATGATGCTATACACATTGTTGATTTGTTCTTTAGAAAGGTAGTGCGTCTACTTGGTATACCTAGAAGCATTGTTAGTGATCGATATGAGAAATTTTTGAGTCATTTTTGGAGAGTATTATGGGAAACGTTGGGAACTAAACGGATGTTTTCAACTATTGTCACCCATAAACTGATGGGCAAATTGATGTGGTTAACAGGACTTTAATTCAATTGTTAGGGGTAGTCATAGAGAAGAACATTAGGACTTGGAAGGATTGTCTACCATTTGTGGAGTTTGCATATAACAGGGCTTTATATAGCACTACTCATTGTTCACCATTTGAGATTGTGTATGGTTTTAACCCATTGGTTCCTATTTATTTATTGCCATTGCCACTTAACAAGTTTGTGAGTTTTGATGCTGATTCTAAGGCAGATTTCGTGAGAAAGCTACATGCACAGGTAAAGATTAGGATTGTCAAACAAAATGTCAGGGTTGCTTTAAGGGTGAACAAGGATAGGAGACCCAAGATTTTTCAGCCTAGAGATTGGGTTTGGGTGCATTTTCGCAAGGAGAGTTTTCCATTGCAGAGGAGATCCAAGTTGAACCCTAGGGGAGACGATCCATTTTCGATGCTTGAGAAAATCAATGATAATGCCTACAAGAAAAATTTACCAGGTAAGTATCCAGTAAGTGTCACATTTTATGTTACTGATCTGAGTCCATTTGATGCAGGCAATGATTTGTGGACAAATCCTTTTCAAGAGGAGGGGAATGATGAGATCCATGATGAGAGCCAAGCCGGAAGAAGAAATGTGGATCCTCTTGAAGTGCCGCCTGGACCGATCACAAGAAATCGAGCGAAACGACTCAAGGAAGCACTTAACGGGTTGATAAAGGTTGTCCATGAAGCCGGAAAGGATTGGAGCAATCATGAAGTTGGAACGGATTGGAACAACCATGGGAAGACCCTTGCTTTTATACAAGTCACACTGGACACGGGATGAAGAGGGCGTGTATTTTCAAGGCACGGCCGTGTAGGAATCTCAAGATTGCACAGAATCATACACGGCCAGACACACGGCTAAAAGGCACGGCCGTATAAGGAGACAAGAATTGGCACAGAATCATACACGGCCAAAGTACACGGCCGTGTATCCCCTACCGGCCAGTTTTTTTTTGTTTCGTGTTTTTACGCAACTTATCTAAGCTACATCGTTTTGGACTTGTTTTTTACGAATTGTAACCCTAGTATAAAAGCTCCTAGGGTTTAAAACAACTTAGAATTTACGTCTTTGAACATTAAACACTTTTGAGAGGCACCTCTCTTGGTTCTTCAAAACTAAATCGAGCTTATCGGATTAATTTCCGTGGCGTTCATCCCGACTTATCAATCGGTCTTTCATCCCGATTGTGGCGTCTTCACATTATACCAAGGTTCTTGTCTCACTTATAGACAATGGGTCACAGTTTCCACTTTAGGTGTTTGGGCATCTTAGGTAACGAATTTCCAAACGTATTGGTATTGGGTTTCGTCACGGGTTGGCGTGGTTCGTATCACCCTCTTCATCTCTTCCCAAGACTCAATGGGTGGTTCGCCATTCCTTCTCCTATTCAACATCAGTTGATCCCACCACACTATGGCATAATATGAAAACTTAATGGCAGCAAGCTTCATTTCTTTCTCCCACTATAATTGTGACAATCAAACACCATCTCTACCTTCTTCTCCCATTCTAAGTATGCCTCGGGATCATTCTTCCCTTGGAAAGGAGGAATCTTCATCTTTATACTACTCAATTGATTATCCTCTCTATTCCCATCTCCTCTATCTTCCTAATCCCTAGTTCCTCTATTACCACCACCATAACCTCTATAACTCTCGATAGAAGGTTCATCAAACTCATCATCAGAAATTTCATCTCCACCCCTTTGTCCTCTCTTAGAACAACTCTTTCTCTTACGCCCTTGAACGACGTTTTTAGATTGCTTTAGTTTCTGCTCCACCGTTTCGTGAATTTGTTCCATTCCCTCCTGAAACATTCTCTTCATCTCACCCCTCAACGCCTCAATCACTAACCTAGCATCAAACCTCCCCCTCTCACCTTTAGGAGAATTTTGCCTTGACATAGTTCCTGCAATAAAAGGTTAGTACTAACACAAATATATATAGAATTAAACCTCACGATTCGCTCCCTCACGTGTTTCACTCGTGTATTCTCACAACAGAGATGATATGAACTCACCAATCCCTCTTCTCAATTCTCTTGGAACTAATCCAAACTACACCAAATTCTTCCGTAGAATTCAAAAACAAACTCTCCGGGCTTGAATTTTCCTTTTTCTTTCTTTTTTTTTTTTGTCTTTGTTTTTCGTTCTTTTGTTTTTGTTCTTCTCCTTCTTCTTTTTTGTAACAAGATTGATGGAATGAACTACACTATTCAAGGAACAATTAACACTATGGACTTGAGTATGAAGCAATGGTAATACGAAACTTGATATAAACGATTGGAGTTAGGGTTTTGATGTTACCTTTCTCAAATCGAACTGATGTTTAACAAACCTAGGCTTTGATACCAAACTGATACGAACCACGTCCACGTGTGATAAAACCCTATACCAATACGTTTGGAATTGCAAACCAAGATGCCAAAACAATCAAAGTGGAACCGTGACCCGTTGCCTATAGGGAGGCAAGAACCTTGGTATATTCTGTTGACGCCACAATCGGGATGAAAGACCGATTGATAAGTCAAGTTTGAATGCCACGAAGGGATTCGATAAGTTCAAGAGAAGTTCTTTGGAGAACCAAGAGAGGAATTCTCTCAAATTGTAATATTCAATGTTGTATGTATCTTCTATCTTCCGTTTTCCAACCCTAGCAGCTTTTAATAGGGTTTACAACTCGTAAAACAAAAGCCCAAAACGACATAATATAATAAAGTTGTGGAAACATAACAAACAGGCAATGTACACCGGGTATATACGCTGGTGGCATAGAAGGTGGTGTAGTAGCTGGCATAGGATGTACGCGGGTATTTATGCCGGTGGCGTAGTGGACGGCGTAGTCCCTTTGTCGCACTCTAATTGCAACGCCGGTTCAAGGCCGGAAACTTTTTAAGCTAGCGTTGTCAAGGCCGGTAGCTTTGACCTCTTATGCTTTAATCTCCTTAAATGACTTGTACAAATGCAAGTTCATTCTCATGGTTGCTCCAATCTTTCCCGGACTTCTTATATATCCTTTATCAGCCCGTTAAGTGCTTCCTTGAATCATTTCGCTTGAGTTCTTGTGATCAGTCCAGGTGGCACTTTAAGAGGATCCACATTCCACCTTCTAGCTTGACTCCCATCATGTCCTTCATTAGTCGGGATCCTCATCAGGACTCATTTCGAAAGACCTTGAAGACTAATTTCTTTTTATATATTTGTTATTTACTTGGACCATTTTAAGTTGTAATTTTCTTTTGGGACACTTTCATTTGTTTGTAATTTTCATTTAGGACTGGCCACCCTAAAAGTGGCATAGTTGTAATTTTTTGGACTTTTTAACCTTAAAGGGAGAAAATAAATACTTGCTTAAGTAGGGTTTTTAGGGGACAATTTTCAGAATACACACACATCATTTTATGTGAATGAACTTAGGGTTCATTCTATTCAATTCTCTTATCAATTTTAATCCTAAGAGTTGGAATTATGGCGAGTGCAATAAAGAGAAATTGTGAGTTATATCAATTTCTATTTGTTGTGTTTTCTTTTCTTCTCTAATGTGTCATATCTAAGGTTGGATTGAAACATTTCTTGGTCAGATTTGATTGCTTATTATTCAAAAATATTGCGCTTAATTGAGTTCCTTTTATATTTGTTTTCGATTCATCTATTGTGCACGTTTCTTGAACCAATGAAATCAATCCTCTTGGAAGGTGGATCATGGCTATTGTTCTTATTGATTTTGAGTGGTAATCAGGTGGCCTTTCAAGTATAATTTGTGATCTTCATTGAGAAATACTTCTTTGTATTAATCATTTTAAGAACTTTAGACATTCAGATCCAAGATTGCATTTAGGGTTCATGGTGTAATATTGCCCTAAAAGTAATCCAAATTGGCCTTGTCTTTTAAGGTTGTTAGTTGGATTGGTTTTGCATGTGCTTAAACCCCATTTAGGCACATCACCGGTTCTTAAAACAACAATTACAAGTACAATGTTCTTTAAGTGCCTGGTTCTTCAAGTCAATCAAGCAAGTTGTGGCCATTGGATGTAACTCCAAAAATTTCCCACAAGTTGATCATTAGTACATGTTATTTGGCCATCCTGTAAAATCGATTAATGTAGCTGCTATAGTGCAAAACCAAACATTATTAGATAAAAAGTAGACACATGTGGATGTTTTGGATCATACATCCAAATTAGGTTCCCCCACTATTGGATCTATAGGGTAGATTCCCATCATATTGTTTTTCCTTTTTCATTTTTTTAGTCTTTTGCTAATATGAAATTGAAAATGATGCTCTTTGTTGTGTTGAAATGAAAATGTATACCTTTTTTGCCTACAATGTTTGTTATTTATTGCTATAGAGAAAGTTACCATGTGTATAATTTAAATGTTATAGATGTTGGTCTTATTTTTAGTTTTCTTAATTTCTCCATCTCTTTACATTTTGTAAGTGGTTTTAACATAGTTATCCTTTGACAATTTCATTGCAATTCCATGACTTAAGTTGCTTGGTAAGAATAACTAGCACTTATCAAATCCCATGGTTTAATCCTTTCATGATTTAACTATTTAGTTCTTTAAACCATTTTTTTTTTTTTGTTGTGTTATTATCATAGTTTAGATGAGGTTGAACTTCTTCCTATTACGTATATTTTATCTACATTATTGAAATATAAATGACTTATTTGGATTCACATATTTATTAATGTTTTTATTTTCATTCCTCTCAATTATATAACAACTAAGAAAGACAACAATGGTAAACTAGCTCTTTTTCCATTTAGCCACCAAACACTCTAATATGTAGGTTTTATTCAACAATTGCACTTTTTTTAACACTCAATTTTAAGTTTTAAATATTTCACTCTTTTTTTTTTCTTTTTCTTCTAAGAATCCTATTTACTTTATAAAATAATTATACGTTAAACAATATGAGCAATTTTTTTTAGCACATGCATTATGAGTGCATATGCAAGATAAATTATAAATATACTAATGAATTGAAGAACTTTTTACATAAATGACATTACTTAGTAATTAGATCATTAAATGTATTTCAAAATGTATGTATAAATTCTCTCAATTAATATATATATTTTATATTAATTTTTTAGGAAAATGGCCTCCTTTCCAATAAAGCAAATTATTTACATTAACATATTTTCTACACTATTTATGTAATTTTTCCTCTCTTTTTTTTTACCATATCAATTTTGTATATAGTTTGATTTAGTTATTTTGTATAGAGATAAGCCTTTGTTTTGCACTTTACAAGTACAAAAATAATGAAAAAATTGGATTCAACTATCAATAGCTTCTATTGGAGTTATTATTCTGCTTACATACTTTTTTTGCAAATGCATCATAGGTGCGTTGTTCACTAATATTATTATGGTGTATAATATTAACATTTATAAGATATGTAATGTTTAATCTATTTTTAATAGACATTCAACATTATATAATTTAATATATTACTTATATGTACAATATATTACATGTATAATATACTAGATACTATAGAATATGATATCTATTCTATAATATATGCTCATAGTGGGTAACATATATGCATTATACAATATGTCACATTAAATTATAATACATAATGTATTGTATGTAAAATAAATTACAATGTTTACATACCATATATAGTAGATTTATAGTATATGATACTATTTATCAATAGAAAGTGTTTTGATATGTACAATATTATAGTATATACTGTATAATATGGTGCAAATAGGACATCTAACTTACATAATATATAAAATACTATCATGTGAATATTATACACTTATGAGTATATATATACAATGTATTAGATTTTTTGTTTTATACACACACACACACCATATTATAATACACGTCATATAATATTGTGAGTTTTTAGTTAAAAAGCATTAGGGTTTCTATTTGAAATTTCAATTGATTAATGTTAAACGAAATCATGATTCCTTCCCTTTAAGGTAATCAAAATCTAATTTAAAGGGGAATGCTTAATTCTCTTGACTTAAAGCATGATTCCAGCTTTTGAAATCATATCTAAATGTAGAAAAGGAAATCGAAACTAGAGTCATGATTCTATTTTTGTAAAATACCGAAAAATAAGAAAATAAATAAATTTTATTTCATGGGGTGTCATGCCCCAAGGGTTATCCTAGTCTTAGCAGCTTGCCATGTACTATATTGAAATTTATGATTAGCTGGATTTCGGCATGCACAAACTTCAACATGGTACATAAGGTGTCATTACTTTAGAAAACACCGTAAAGATAATAGTTCTACTAATATTAAAACTAATATCTATTAATATAAAACATAGAGTTCTACATATACAAGAGATAGTGAAATAAGTTTATATGGTTAATATTACATTCATCCAGAAAATTCTACTTAAAATAAAAATAAAAATATCTATTCAAATTGTCTTCTTCCTCACATGCCCATCTACCATCATCTTGAAGATTCTCACCGTCATTTGAATTCTACCAAGGTAAAACCAAAACGGTGCCTGCAAAAAGCGTAAACTGTATGGGGGTAAACTATAAAGCTTAGTGAGATCCTAACTCAAAACCACTTTTCATGCAAAACAAGCAAGTTAGCATTTTTAATATACGAATGCATGAAAAATCATACGCCAATCATCACATGTAGTCGGCCAGAAGCTACATGAGGTCTAAGGATATTATTTATGACTAATATACCTCTCCTTTGACCTTGGGTTGAGGATCATTTTAAAATTCCATCAGAGTTCAGGCTACCAATTTCATTACACTTGCATGCATCCTTAGCTACACAAATTAGAGCCACGCTCTATATATCAATAGTTATGCTAGAAGAATGATCTTCTAAGCATGGACCTGGGACAAACCAAAAGAAAATAATGTTTTCCCTGCTTGCACACCTCTAGATGCATGCGCCCAAAACAGAATAATGAACACGAATTCATACCAATACATGATGATCCTCTAGTCATTTTTGTATTGTTAGAATAGGACACTCCCTCAGGACATCCTTTCATTATCTATCTAACTATGATGGAATATTCAAGAATATGCAAGATGATGCTATGCATGATCCATTTCAAAATAAGTATTTCGATATGCTTAACATAGGTTAGGAGGTCACCAAACAATTTGCATACTCCATCAACTACAAAAGTAGACATGAATACAAGAAACTTTACTTTCTTTTCCTTTAGGCCTTATCAATCTAAAAATCAACCAAATCAAACACACACATGGGTTTATTAGTATCCAACTTTAGGTGCTACTAAAATTGCAAGCATAAATCAAGTGGCAATCATCATTGGTTTCAAGGATCGTAGTAATCTTTGGGTAAAACTTGGCAATCTTCTAAAAAACCTAAGTAAAAATGGAGAAATATTTATACATATAAGAAATAACTAACTTTAAGATAAACTAATCTAGTATCCTGTAGCTAACCCCATGTTTTATTAAAGTCTTTTAATGTTAAGTCATTCATTTAGGGAATCAGTCCGTTGTGAAGGTTCGTACTTCGGTCCTTGTTCGGGTAAAGTCCTATCCTTGACATAATAAGGCAAATATGCGTTGAAAGCATATGTTAAGAGCAAATCCATGAATATATGTCCATAAAATGTCCAAAATATGTCAAAACTGTGTCCATGGATGTCTTAGATCATAGATGGTCATAAGTCCTCATGATTTGAAGATAAGGCCTTAATATCTTTTATTTGAACTTTTATGTTCATTAGGGTTTGAAATATGTCTAATTATTATAAAAATATTCCAAATGAAAAATGAATAATATAATATTACAAAGATGAAGTTTGTTTGATGTGGAATTGTGATTAGAATCTACAACTATTACATATAAGTAGTATTAGTGTAAGTATGATGAATATGCTATGGAAAATGACTTGGGTAAATTGGGATTACCTTAATTTGATGAAAATTCCTAAAGTAAAGTACCTAAAACATAGAAAATAAGTTAGGTTAGTAACTTCCTTAAGGGATTTTAAAGATAGCTCAACCTTCTTAGAAGTTGCTTACCTTAGATTAAGAAATTGTTGGTTCAACATTATGATTGTCTTTGGGAATGCAAGTGGGGTTATTTTTTTTTGTGAAACTTTCTGATCTTTTTGGGGAATATGAGGTGTGTTTGGTGGAAATGGGCAGCAAGTGGTAGGTGAAAAGTGGGGTTGCTTGTAGGGGTAAATTTGCTTTTTACCTCCCTTTTTATACTAGTTAAGTTTTTTTTTTTTTTTTGAAAATTAATTTAAGTTATGATTTGGCACACCTAAGGGGACAAGATTAGGCAGGTTTTAGGGTTATAATTGGCTTAAGGTCTTATAGGATAAGTTAGGGTAGTGATTGCATAAGATAAGATAAGTTTGAGGAGGCAAAATCACATGGAGTTGACATAGTGAATAGGGCATGGTAGATTTTGGTAACTTCTTGGTAGTTTCTTAAGATAATTTTTTATTTATTTTTAGTTAACATCCTTAGCTTAGTCGTGAAAAATTTTAGGCTAATTTTGATTAGGTTAGGATTAGGGAAGATGGTCTCAAACATGGGGTGAAACAAGGTTAAGTAACAAGGTGTTTTGGGGAGATGAGATTTATGTGTAAATTCCTTTTATTTATAAGACTCTAAAACTAAAAAATTTTCATGATATCTCTAGGTCCTTTACCCATTTTAATCAAGTTAATTTATGATATTTTAGATTAAATTAAATTAAGATAGCAAATGGTGAATTGAATGGTGTCAAGTTAGGTGGGTTTTCATGGTGATGAACCACGTGAAGAAATGCTCCTAATTGATTTTTTTGAGGGCTCATCTCTTTGAATTTATAACAGGGTAAAATTTGGGTAAGATTTATTAACTAGAGGATAAGACAAATTAAGATAAGTAAACCTTGGCAAAAATTGGAAAAATCATATGTTTAGTGCATTTTATTGGGATCTAATTTTCATATTTCCACTTTTAAATCATTTTATGTCTTTTTCTTAGGTTAGACAAGATAAACTAGGGTAGGATTGAGATAAGATTAGGTGTAATAATTGTGATCTTGATAAGATATGATAAGAGTTGAATTTTCAAAGCTTGGAGGAGAAGTTTGACTTCTCTTGGTGGTGTCTTGGAGAAGGGGATGTAGTTGGTGGATTTTTGTCTATATTTTTTGATATTTTGTGTATTATTGGGTAATTAAAGATGTAATGTTGAATTAGGAAAATTTTGGTTAAAATAGATTAAGATTTGGGAGTGGTTTCAAGCTTAACCGCTTAAAAGGCTTTTAAGGCAAAGTTTAAGGGACTTTCGATTTCGATTTGGTTTTATAATTTGGTTTGTTATTAATTTATATTTTTTTTGCTGATCTATGTTCTAGGCTATTAATTCTCATGATTGGGATTAGATAGAATAGATTTAGAAAGGATTAGGCTGAAGTCAATGCAAGTCTTTTTGAGTTGTCTAACTATTTATCGAAAGTTGACTTAAGTCAAAGTTGAGTGGACTTTAGTCAACTGAGTTCAGGTTTTTAAATTTAATACTTAAGGAATGTTTGGGGCTAAGTGTAGGGTCTGTAGGTGAAATTTGATAAAATTCAAATTTAGTTTACTAGGTGAAATATTGAGAATAAAAATTAAACTCTTAAATAGGGAGTTTAGTGGAAATTAGCATAGTTGATGGTTTTCAACTGAACTTTTATTGAGTCAAATCCATCAGTTCTATTGGAAAAGGACATAGTGTGAATCCTTGGTATTTTATTTATCAAGTCTTTTCTAAGTCAACCCAAGTTTTAGCTCTAATGCTTTAAGTCTACTCAAGTCTTCCCAAATGTATCGAATGGAAGACTTATGTTAATGGGCTGAATTAAGTTAGTTGACTTTTGTTGACCTTTGCTTTAATTAAGTTGACTTATGTCAACTTATGATATATCAAGCTATCTTTAATTTCTAGACTAATCTTGAGTTCATTTGGAGCGGTAGCTTAAATGTATTTTCTTATCGTAACCTATTTAATAAAGTTTCTATTGAATGAAATTTTAAGGAGTTACATGGGGAATTTAAGTAATATTGTAGTTGTGTAGGGGGCGATATGGACTTTTTAACCTTAGACTATATAAGCCCTTACAAAACCTTACTCTTTCTTTTCTAAACTAAGTTCCGTCTGCAGACATCTATCAAACAAATGATTTAAGGGTCTCTACTAGTTAACACAATGTTGAATTACAAGGTATGTGCTGATTTAATTTATTTTATATAAATTCCCTTGTGTCTATGTGTGATTGGAATAAGGGTTAAGTTTTGTTATAATTGGGACATATCAACTACTAGCAACTTTAAGGGTATGATTGGTTGGAACAATCTTGAAATCAATTAAGTGACATAAATCAAATAAGTTGATCTTTCTACATTTAATTTTATAAATTGAATAACTTTCTATGTTGGATTAGAAGTATGGAAGAGATTGGTGAGGATTAGCATGGGAAAAGGGGATGGATGCATTATGAGGAAAAATGAGTAGTTTGTGAGATCTAGAGGGGTACACGACTGTGTGCTTACCTATGGTGAAAGTGAAGGGAAAATGTGAAACATGTGGTACACAACTAGGTACATGCCTGTGTATCCTTTTGTGTTGAAGTACATGGCTAAGTATACGACCATGTACTTAGGCATGTCAAAAGGTCTTAACACATAGAAAGGTACACAGTTGTGCACATGGTTAGATTCCTACTTGTGCATCTGTACATGACCATGTACACGGCGATGTTACTTAGTAACACTTCCAAAATGTTTTTCTTCCCTTTTTCTCTAATTTTCTTAAATCTAAAACACTTTTTACCCTAACTAAGAAAAACTAAGAAGGGGAATAATCAACTAACACTTAGAATTACAAACTAGGTGAACCTAAACTAAACTGTAAGTTAGTTAAGTTTAGTTCTTTTATAGTAGGTTATATTAAGATTCATAGTTGCCATTCTAGTGAAATCAAAATAGTTCCTTTAGGTATGTGACTACCCTATTTGTAGCTTGTGCTTGGTGTAGTATCAATATGAACTTAAATGATATTTGGCCAATAGGTGGTTGTTACTTGTGCTTAGTTTAGCTTAGGGGGCGGTGGTAGTAGATCCCTTGGGGGTACCCGAATAATCTTTGTGTGATGCTATCTTTAGTAGAGTCACACATTGAAATGATTTAGGTAAACTTAGGATGACTTGTGGGTGTTAGGGCTAGAAATGATAGTTCCCAACACCATAACATTGAGTTTGGTAGTGGCAATATCCTAAAAGTGTAAGATTATATCAATATTAATTATAGTATGTGGGGTTATGAGAACTCCTATATTGTTTGATGGACCTAAGGTAAAGGTAATAACATGTTTGATGTTTTTATAATGCATAAAAATGCATGTAAATCCTCTATGTGCTTATCATGCGCATGCGTTTGTAGGTAACATGTACTAAGCATTAACTCACCCCTCGTGGTAACCTTTTTTTTATGTGTAGGTTTAGATGATGTTTTCTTTTATGATTAGCTAGGGTAGACTACGATTAGAATGAGGTGCAAGTGGACTATTATTATGATTTTTATGAAGATTAATGAAGTTTATTTAAGAGTAGCTAGAAGATTTATTTCTTGTTGAGAAGACTATTGATGTATTGGGAGCATTGTAGTTGTTATTTTATTTATGATCATAAGATTCTATATTGGGAGGGATGATAATAATGAATGCTATAGAGTTTGTTCTATTGATTTAACGTAGTCGACAGGTTACCTAAGTGATTGTGATTGAGTAGATTAAGAGCATTACATGTCACTAAATAGCGGTGACATGTGATGGGTTGTTATGCTCTTGTTTTTGTGGTGTTACAACTTAGGTGGTATTAAAGCTTAGGTTATGATCAGTAGGACATAGGTTTGATGATCCATAGAACTTAGGCAAATGATCAATAAGGTTAGGCATCGATCAATAGAATTTAGGTTATGCTCTTTAGAAAAATTTAGGTATTGAATCTATAGGACGATGAGATGTGAAGAGAGTAGGTAGGATGACGAGTTCGAAAGCTTTTCCCTTATAATTCCTTTTATTTTATTTTAATTTTTACTTATAATTTCTTTGAGTTGTAATCTTATTTTTGAATATATGTATGTATGTATGTGTATACTATTTTAGTTACCTTTGATCTTTGTTAACTGTTAACTCTATATGTTCATCTGCATTTCTTAAGTAGAATGCCTCTTAGAAGACTTATAAGACCTAGTTCATTTGGCACTAGAAGAGATAGGGATGCCCTAGATGAAGGAACCCTTAAGGCTACCACAATAAGGAAATCTAGTACTAGCAATTGACATGAATGGATAGCTGTTGGAGATCATGAATGCTTTAGTGTGAATGATAATACAATAGCAACAATAGGCCATGAGACCTACTAAGTCATCAAAAGACCGATATGGGTTAGATAGGTTCGTTAAGTTGGCAAAAGAGCTTAACTAAAGAGTTGATGATCCAATAGAAGCTAAACATTGGATCACACAAATTGAGAAAACATTTACTACATTTAGGGTACATTAGGATAGGAAGATAGATTATGTTGCCTTTATGTTGGAAGAATCAATTTTGGATTAGTGGATCGATGTCTCTAAGCTAGTAGGAGTAATTATCCATTGGTAGAGGTTTTGGGAACTATTTTATGAGAAATACTTCCCTAGTAGCACTAGAGATAGGAAAGAGGTAGCATATTATAGCTGTTAGGAGGGTAATGGGGCTGTAGCAGAGTGTGAGGTGGAGTTAAACCACCTGATCAAGTTTTTACTTGAAATAATCAAAGCAGATGATGCCTTAAGGGCTAGGAGGTTTGTAAAGGGCTTAAAGGCCAATATACGGCATGAGGTGGGATCATTCCAATTGCCCACCTATATAGAAGTGGTGAGCAAAGCAAAGTATATGGAGTAGAGTAGAAAAAGAACATACGAGCTCTTGGGTCATAGGTTAAGTATAGTTTTGGGAAAGAGGCCTGCTCAGAGAATAATGATTCAAGATAAAGGAAAGAGGCTTCAAGTGTAACTAACCAAACTTATGGTCATAGAGGCTCCCCCGGTTTAAATAAGATAAGCTCTTTTGGCCCTTCTTGTAGCTCCTACTATCAAATGTATCGAATTTTTCAGGCTACATGAACTAAAGGATTGCAAATGGCTTGAAGGCACTTGTTTCTTAAGTAGGAGACTGAGACATGATAAGTGTCAGAAGACCCTTAATTCTAGTGCTTATTATTTATAATTTTATATGGATTTCATGTGATTTGTGAAGAAAAGGGTACTTATATGATTAAATTTTAATTTCAAGCATCAATGGAGACAAAAGAAAGGTTTCAGGATGATATGAGCAAAGGCGAGGTGAAATTTGGAAAAAAAAATGAAGAAAATGGATTTTCAGTTCAGTACAACTTTCAGCATAACCCATGTAGACACTAGTGCTGGATGAAAAAAATGACCTGTAGTTAATTCTTTTTAGCCCTACCTTGAGCACGACCATGCTGGAGGCCGTGTTGAATTGGGTAGTGAAAATAACGTGTTTTGAAGTCTGCACGGCCTTGAGCACGGTTGTGTTGATGCCTATGTTGAACTTTGTTTTCGCAGAACTATAAATAGATTCCTTGTTTTATTTTTAAAGACTTTTTCCTTTTGGCTTCATTCTGAAAACCGTAGGGGAGCATTATTACAAAATTCAAGAAGAGAATTGTCCGAGCATCATTGGAGATCACAAAACAAAACAAAGGATTACTCTTTTTATCATGAATCAATTCTATTTCTCTAGATTCTTTGTTCTTATTGAAAACTCCATGGAGGAGTAATTCTTTATATCTTTTATATTGTGAAAACTTAACTCATGTGCTGGAACATTGATTAATTAATGAATTGTTTATATCTTTGCATTTGTTCATGTGTTTCCATTGTTCTTGTGATTGATTTGTGCATGCGAATTGATTGCATGCCTGATTTTTATTAGATTGAAAGAGGTTTCATCTAGTAAATTAGATCTTCATGAATAGAGAGATTACATATTTTACCTAGAGGTAGGAAAACATGATTTTCTGCAATTAATCGGAATTTGTGAACTTAATGAGATCTTGCATGACGGTATTAAGGGAGAGGCCTCCATTATCTTGTGCATGATTAAGAATTGATTAACTCGATAGAGTAATTGATTCTACTTGAGAATTCTTGCAGTGCAAAGTATAAATTGATTCATTAATCGATATCTTATTTTGAGAATTTAAGGGTTAAGGTGGAACAAGATGAGGGGTATATTTTGTGATTGAATATATTTTTAAGATAATATCATGCAATTCTAGGTTACTCGGATTTGTTAGTTGTTAATTTAATTCATAATTTCCACATCATAAATTAGACTACATAGTAGAGAAAGGCAATACTATAATCAATAGGTACACTATCTAGCTCAATAGTATATTTTATTGGTTATAAATTTAAAACTTAAACAATCGATTATATTCGAGCGCATCAAGACACATTAGTAGGAACTGCATAGAGAAGTCTGTCCCTCTTACCTTTTTCTATCTATGCAAACAAAGGGGACATAAAGCGGTTGAATGTGGTAATATGGGAGGTCATACCACTTTAGTATAACAGGTGTAAATAATGAGACCATAGATTAGAGCTCAAGTGAGTAGGCCTTAGTCGAAAGGTATAAGGTAGTGGGAACTAACAAGAGTTTTTGCTCTAAAATAGCAACATTAGGACACCTTGGATGTAGACACTATAGTAGGTATGCTTCGTGTGGACTCTTATAGTGCTTATGTACTTTTTGATACTAATGCCACATACTCTTGTATTTCTAATACATTTTTTACATATGTATGATCTAAATGTTGAACATTTGGATGCTCATTTGGATGTGAATACACATTTGTGGTTTGGAAGATTTTGAATCAAATATGTCATTGTGTTTGTATAGAAGTAGAAGGTAGAGTGTAACTAGCTAATTTGTTAGTGCTAGAAATATCAGACTTTGATATGATCTTGGGAGTGAATTAGTTATCAAAGTATCATGCCACCATAGACTGTCATAACATGGTGGTGTACTTTAGCTTCTTGGGTGATAATTCCTTTTATTTCAAATTAGATGCTTAAAAAGTAGTAGGATTGCCCACTTTTGAATTATGGAGCAGAAGTGTGCTAGAAGCAGCAATAGTAGAGTCGAGTGAGATAGTAAGGTTGGAATAGGTACCGATAGTGAAGAAGTTCCTGGATATCTTTCCAAATGAACTACTTGGATTACCCCTTAGCTTGGTAAATAGAGTTTAGCATCGATCTAATACTGGGTACAATGCTAATCTCTAAGACACCACACAAAATGGTGCCTATAAAATTAGTAGAGTTGAAGACATAACTACAGGAGTTGCAAGACAAGGGATCATTAGACCTAGTGTGTCTCCATTAGGTACACTAGTTTTATTCGTTAAGAAGAAAGATGGTAGTATACGACTCTGTATATATTACAAAGAGTTAAACAAGGTTACTATTAAAAACACGTATCCCCTCCTTAGAATTGATGAACTCTTTGGCGAATTATAGGGAGCTTAGGTATTCTCAAAAGTTGACCTAAGATCAGGATACCACCAACTAAGGATAAAAGAATAGGATATTCAGAAGACAATATTTAAGGCACATTATGGGCATTTTGAATTTCTAGTGATTCCTTTCAGGTGGACTAATGCACCTACAACGTTTACAGACTTGATGAATAGGGTGTTTAAGGACTTCCTGGATAAGTTTGTGGTTGTCTTCATTGATGAAATCTTAATATACTCTAGGAGTAAGGAGGATTATGAAAAACATTTGAGGCTAATGCTGGGTAGATTATAGGTTAAGAAACTTTATGCCAAGTTTAAAAAGTGTAAGTTTTAGCTTGAATAGGTGACTTTCTTGGGTCATGTAGTGAATAAGGATGGGATTTCTATGAACCTAAAAAAAGTAAGAGTAGTAGTAGATTGGTTTAGACTAAAGACAGTAATAGAAGTTAGAAGCTTCTTAAGCTTAGCTAGTTATTATAGAAGGTTTGTTGAAAGGCTTTCTAGCATAGTGACTCCCTTAACCCTCTTGGCACAAAAAGCAGTAAAGTTTGTCTGGGATGATTGATGTGAAGATAGTTTTTAGGAGTTGAAGCAAAAGTTGGTATCAACTCTAGTATTGGCTATAACCAAAAGTGGAGAAGAGTTCACTGTTTTCAATGATGCATCCGTTCAAAGTTTGAGATATGTTTTAATGCAGGATGGTAGAGTAATAGCTTACACATCATGAAAATCGAAGCCATATGAAAGGAACTATCCAACTTACGACCTGGTGCTAACAATAGTGGTGTTAGTGCTCAAGCTGTGAAGACACTATCATTATGGAGAAAAATGCAAAATCTTCACTGACCACAAAAGCTTAAAATACATTTTCACTCAGAAGGAGTTAAATATGCACTAGAGGAGATGGTTAGAGTTAATTAAGGATTATGATATGGAAATTTAGTACCATCTAGGAAAAGCAAATGTGGTAGTAAATGCTTTCAATAGAAAGAAATGAGACAGTATCGCTACCTTGATTACATTTCAATGGAACTTATTAGAGGACATGCACATATTGGAGTTGGAAATAATAACACAAGATTTGGGAATAAGACTAGCAAGTCTATGTAGCCAACCTACCTTAGTAAAGAGGATTAAAGTTGCCCAGGCTGAGGGTAGATATATAAGATATTAAGGTTAAAGTGGAACAAGGTATGATAACTGAATTTAAAATTGATGTAGATGGTATTTTAAGGTATAGAACTTGATTATTTATGCCAAGTAATATAGAGTTGAAGAAAGTGATCATGAAAGAAGTGCACTACTTTAGATATACGATCCTTCATAGAAGCACTAAGATGTACAAAGACTTAAAGAGTCACTATTGGTGTAATAACATGAAATGGGGAAATAGTCGAGTATATAGCAAAGTACCTAACTTGCTAGCAGATCCAAATTGAAAATCGAGGCTAGCTGGTGAATTACAACCCTTCCCAGTACTTGAGTGGAAATGAGAACATGTAACAATGAATTTTGTCATGGCTTTCTTGAGAACTAAAGAAAAATAGGAAGCAGTGTGGGTAATAGTAAATCAGTTAACCAAGTTTGCCTACTTTTTGTTGGTTAACATAGGATAAAAATTGGAGAGACTGACCAAAATGTATATGTAGGAGATAGTAAGACTACATGAAGTACTAGTAACCATAACCTTTATAGAGATACACGGTTTGTAAGCAGATTTTGCAGTAGCTTACATAAAGCTTTAAGTACAAAACTGCAATTTAGTACCGCTTTTCATCCTTAGATAGATGGACAATCTGAGAGAATCATTTAGATCCTAGAGGATCTACTTAGAGCTCGTGCGCTGGACTTTAGAGGTAATTAGAATAAACATATACCTTTAGACTTTGGTTGAGTTTCCCTACAATAATATTTATCATGTAACCATCCAAATGACTCCTTATGTAGCCTTATATGGAAGGAAATGCAAAGCCCCCTTACATTGGGATGAAGTGGATGAAAGGTAGGTGTTAGGACTTGAGTTGGTCTGAGAGGCAATGAATAAAGTAAAGCTGAAAAGACAAAGAGTGCAAACAATTCAGAGTAGTCAAAAGAACTATGCTGACAAGAGGCGATGTCCCTTAGAGTTTCAAGTGGGAGATAAGGTGCTATTGAAAATTTCTCCAACTAAAGGGGTGATCGGGTTTGGTTTAATAGGAAAGTTAAACTTGAGGTATATTGGACCATTTGAAGTTCTAGAAAGATTAGTAAGGTGGTGTACATGTTAGCTTTACTACCAAGTTTAGAAGGAGCATATGTTGTATTCCACATATCTATGTTGAGGAAATTTGTGCCAAATTTGGATCAAGTAGTTGCATTGGAGTCTTCTAATGTATAGCCATATTTATCTTCCATATAGCAACCTATAAGGATAGTGGATACTAAAGAACAAGTATTGAGGAGATGAGTGATTCCTTATGTTAAAGTGTAGTGGACCAACCAAATGGAGCTTGAGGCTAACTTAGGAAACAGAAGAAGAGATGTAAAGGAAATATTTGGGACTCTTCTTAAATCTAGGTAACTTTTAAGGATAAAAGTTTTTGTAAGGAGGAGAGGATGTAAAATATGGGAAAGTAAGAAAATAAATAAATTTTATTTCATGGGGCATTTAAGTAATATTGGGGTTATGTATGGGGCGATATGAACTTTTTAACCTTAGGCTATATAAGCCCTCACAAAACCTTACTCTCATCTTTTCTAAACTAAGTTCCTTCTATAGACATCTATCAAATAGGTGATCTAGGGGTCTCTATCAGTTAAACATTGAATTTACAAGGTAAGTGTCGATTTAGTTTATTTCTATGTAAATTTCCTTATGTTTATAGGTGATTGGAATAATGGTAGAGTTTTGTTACAATTGAGATACATCGACAACCAACAAATTTGAGGATACGATTGGTTGAAACAATCTTTAAATCAATTAAATGAATCAAATCAAGCAAGTTGATCTTTTTACATTGAATTTTATAAATTAAACAACTTTTTCTGTTAAATTAGAAGTGTGGAAGAGATTAGTGAGGATTGGCATGGGAAAAGGGGATTATTGTGAGGAAAATTGAGTAGCTCATGAGATTTAGAGGAGTACACGACCAATGTACCTAGCTGTGTACTTACCAATGGTGAAAGTGAAGGGAAAATGTGAAACATGTCATGTATGACTAGGTGCATGCCTATGTACCTTCCCGTGTTGAAGTACATGGCTAAGTACACAACTATGTACTTGAGCATGTTAAAAGGTCTTAACATATAGAAAGGTACATGGTTGTGTTCCTATTTGTACACTTGTACATAGCCATGTATACGACCGTGTTACTTTATAACACTTCTACAATGTTTTTCTTCTCTTTTTTCTCAAATTTTCTTAAATCCAAAACATTTTTTACCCTAACTAAAGTAATCAAGAAGGGGAATTATTAACTAACACTTAGAATTACAAACTAAGTGAGTCCTAAACTGGACTATAAGTTAGTACTAAGTTTAGTTCTTTTATAACAGTTCCTTCAAGTACATTCAAGTACATGACTACCTTGTTTGTAGCTTATGCTTGGTGGTGTAGTATCAAAATAAAATTAAATGATATTTGACTAATTAGTGGTTGTTGCTTATGCATGGTTTGGCTTAGGGACTAGTGGTGGCAAATCCTTTAAGTGGCACCCTAGTGATCTCTCTGTGAAGTTGTCCCTAGTGTAGTCGTACATTGAAATGATTTGGGTAAATTTAGGATGACTCATGGTATCAAGGTCGAGAGTGATAGTTCCCAATATCATAGTATTAGGTTGATAGTGGTAGTATCCTAAAAGTATAAGATTATATAAATATTAATAAAACTTCTATTAATTATAATGCATGGGGTTATGAGAACTCCTATGTTGTTTGATGGACTTAAGGTAAAGATAATAATATGTTTGATGTTTTTTTGTTCTATACGAATGCATGTGAATCTTGTTTGTGTTTATCATGTGTATGTGTGTGTAGGTAGCATGTACTGGGCATTAGCTCACCCCATGTGAGAACTTTTTTTTTTTTTTTTTTTCAGTTGCAGGTTCAAATGATGTTTTCTTTTATGATGAGTTAGGGGTAGACTATGATCAAAACAAAGAGCAAGTTGACTATTATTACTATTGTGGATATTAGTGAAGTTTATTTGAGAGTAGCTAGAAGACTTATTTCCTATTGAGAAGACTATTGATGATTGGAAGTATTATAGTTATTTTATTTATGATCGTTAGATTCTATTTTAGGAGGGATGATAATAGTGAATGCTATGGAGCTTGTTCTATTAATTGAATGTGGTTGATAGGTTACCTATATGTGATTGTGATTAAGAGCCTTACATACGTGGTGGGTTGTCACCCTCTCCAGTTCTAGCGCATTACAATTTTATACTTATTTTCATGTATCAAACCTACCATAAGGGAGTACCATACCATATAATTGCCACATCCGGTACAATCATCAATAAAGTTGGTTGAATTATAGTGTATTACTTCAAAGAACAAGATCATTGATTAGCATGCTAACAATGATGAATATCTAGGCTTTTGCTTTTGCAAATTTAGATTAAAAAAAACCTTAAATATGAAAAAAATTGTGTATGGTTGTGAGATTGATGTGTTTGGAACAATGTCCTAAAACACATTTTTATAGCTTAAAGTCAAATATGAGATTATGTCTAATTATTATTCTGGAAAAACCAAATTAAATCTATCTCTCCATCTCTTAGTTAAGATGTTAAAAACTAAATATGCATATATTCTTAATTTATAAATAGGTTAAATTAATTCTATCTTTCTCTGTTTTAGTTAAGATGTGAAGATAGTATTTATAAAACTAAACATATAATGCAATATGAGATTTGGATTAGAATCTCTAATACCTTTACTTTAAAATTTAAATGGTCTTGGTCCGTTTTTTTATTTTTTTGGGTGAAGATTTGATTATGGGAAAAAAAAAAGAGAGTTTAGAAAATGGCATGCTAATTGCATACCACAATATTAGGAAAAAAAAAAAAAGCCAAGGCCTTATAGTCTAGCTAACATAAACACTATTCTTCATCCTGGATAGAATAGATTTGACTACCCCTTCCCCTAAATTGTGTAAATGTAGTTTGCAAAAAAAAAAAAAAAGAATCAGGAAAAATAAATAGTAATATTTTTGGTTTTCAAGCAACTAGATCTAGGATTTTTGGAAAACGTTATCTTTTTAAGTTTGAATTTTAGGACAAGACTAGAAGAAATAAATGAAGTGATATTGTAATATTTGTTTTTTAAAATAAAGTTTAAAAAAGCTTTATTTTATGTGATAACCTAAGTTTTTTAAGCTCTTAGATTTAGGGCTTTCAAAAATGTTCACTATTTTAGTTTAAACATTATAATAAGGGCTTAGAAGTTAGATAAAGTGACCTTTAATGATCACTTCTTAAATTAAATATTTTGTTTTAGTTGTAAACATAAATTTATTGGTATATCACATTATTGATTGAATACTAGATACAACACATTAAGAAGATCCCTTAGACTAATTTGTAGTGTAAAATACTTTAAAATAAAAAATAAAATAATTTTTTAAAAGACGGAGCATTAAAGTAATTATTTGTTTAAGAAGGGAGTAGTTTGGTCTTTTTGGCCTCGGACTATAGAAATGCTCGCAAAACTCAGTTTGCCATTTCTTTTCTTCTGTTTGACTTATATCTCATCTTATTTTACAGGAAAACCTATCTCTATAGACCTTCACCAATCCACTATCTAGTGACACAAAATTGCTCTTTTCATCACGCATTTCATAAAGGTAGGTCGTTGTTGTCTTTTAATTTATGTACACTCTTTGGTAACAATGATAGAACAGTTAATGTGTAGAGTACTGTTTCAATTTAGGGTTTTTGGAATTACAAATTTGATGCTAAAGTTGTAGGATCAAACAAGTTTTTAGACTTTTAAGTTGATTTAAGACAAGTAAGTGGCTCTTCCTATGTTGAATATTACAAACTAAACAACTTTTAGTGGTGGATTTGAGGTGTAGAAGGGATTGGTGAGTGCTGGGATGGAAAAAGGGTTAAATAGAGAAGAAAATTGAGTTTGTCAATTCTGGAGGGTATACGGCCAAGGTACATGGCTATGTACTCTATTGTGTAGAGAGTCAAAAGATAAATCATGAAATGACTAGTATATGGTCGTGTACTTACCCATGTTAAAGTACATGGTCAAGTGCACAACCATATACTTGGGCATGCTAAGATGACTTTATGTATACATGGCTATGTTCTTACCCTTATTCTTCTACATGGCCATATACATGGTTGTGTTGTTGTGGAATACTCCTTTCTTCCTTTTCTTTCAGTTTTACTTTAATTTTAAGCCTATTTTATTTACAATAGAGCATTGGGAAAGGGAAATAAACAATAAACTCTTAGTTGAATAATCTAGTGAACTTAGGCCATGTTGTATTATAGAACTAAGTTTAACTTGTTATTATATGATAGGTCTTGAGACACTTGATTGTTACAAAAAAGTAGATTTTGAAACCGTTCTTTTAAGTACGTGTTTACCATATTACCTGGTTATGTCTATTAGTAATAGAAATTGAACGGACTAACTAACTATATGGCTAAGGGCATGTTTGCTAATTATGTGTGGCTTGGCATAAAGGCTTGAGGTGGTAGATTCTTAAGGGACACCCTGATGAGGATCAACTAGCATAAAAAAGGAAGGAGCCAAAATCCCAGGATCTATTATATGGTATTAGAGGCTTGATGATCCAAACTAGAGCTAAGAGGATGAACAAAGCTCTACAAGGATTAGTCGTGGACTTGCAAGCTAGAGAATCAAACTACACTGAAGGAGAACCAACATATGTTAACTTAATTCACGTGACTATGGAAGGATGTGATATTTAGAGACATTAGAATAATTTTTTAAATCGACAAAGCTAGAGACATATTTAGTTAGTTTTTTTTTTTATTTGTTAGTTTGTAATTTATATTATTTAGTTGCCTACTCAGTTATATGAGGATAAGGAAACAAATAGATTTGGCAACTTAAGTTTTCCATATTATCATATGACATCATATAAGCCGTGCAAGGGCCGGCCATAAAGAAGGATTATCATTGAGTGAATATACAAATTTTCGTGAATTACAAAATCCCCTTTTTGGTTATTTTGCAAAAGAACTCTTCCATAGGAATTCTTAACTGAATTGCTTAGAAAACCCTTTGATAACTTAGGTTTCAGTCAACAAGTGTGATTGGGGTCTAGTTATGCAACACTTATTCAAGACGATCATCGAGGTAATTGAATCCAATAGTGTCGTCGGGGTTCTAGGTTTAACATACTTAAGGCTTCACACATAACACCCGTTGATCGGTATATAGTGTTGTCCCATGTGGAGTTGCATATCTACATGATTCATGTAGATTTTAGGGGTGTTAAGGTTAGAGGTGGCAGTTCTCAATACAAATTGGATTGTTGGGGGTTAGAGGTAGCAGTTCCCAACCTATGGCTTATATATATATAATTTATAATGTGGTAGAGTCATGAGTATCTTTATGTTATTTGTTGGCTAAATTAAGGATAATTAATTTAATGCTTGTGATTTATCCGCTGCATTATATGTGTGCGTATACTGTGATTATTGTGGCATGCACATGTGGTTAAGTATTCACATGTTAGGCTTAGGCTCAACCCTCTTTATCTTTTCTAGCTAATGTGAGTATGATAAATATGCTAAGTATGATGAGTCCAGGGACATATATTATTACTATCAGGGTGATGTTAATGGAGATTACTATTATTATTTTGATGACAGGTAATTAGAGATAAATATAAATTAGATGATCACTTATATGATTGAAGACTTCATGTATTACTTTGCTTTAGCTACTATGAAGCTAGTAAGTGATGTGGTAAAATTATTTATGGAGATAGTACACTGAGATGAAATATTTTAGTTTAACTTTAGATATAGTGTGATTGAAATGACCCACCTATGTGTCATTTGTTTATTTCTTTCGAAGTTACATATATGTAAATGTGAAGTGAAGTGGAACAAGTTTGAAGTGCAGGTTTAGTCTTGACCCTTTGAATGTTACATTACCTAGTAAAGACATGTGGTTGGTTGTAATATCCTAGGTTCTAAGGCATTATAACTTAAGTGGTATCAGAGCTTAGGTTTGATGATCCATAGAACTTAGGCACATGCTCAATAGGATTAAGTCTTGATTAATAGAACTTAAGCTTTGATCTCTAGAAGATTTGGGTATTAAATTTATAGGATGGTGAGATATAAAGAGAGTGGGTAGAATTATAGATTTGATTGTTTTCATAAAGTTCTCTATTCTTTACTTTCTTTCTTGTAGTTTTTTAAAATCGTTGTTTTATTTTCTTGTTTTAATCTATATGAGTAATATCTTGGTTCTTTTTGAATCTTTTGTTAATTATCAAATCTATCCATTTATCTCCTCACAAGTAGAATGTCTCTAAGAAGAATCGCAAAACCTAGTTCATTTGGTACTGGACATGACACTCCAAATGAGAGGTATCTTTTAGGACTACCAGAGTAAGTGGCTCTGGATTAAGGTCTAGAAAATGACATGATTGAATTATTGCTGGAGACAGTTAATGCATTAGTAGGAATGATTACGCATCGATAGCAGTAGCAAATTATGAGCTAAGGTAGGCCACTAGAGGATCCGTTTAGTTTAGATAAGTTTGTAAGGTTGGCAAGGGAGTTTAACCCAAGAGTTGATTATTTAGTGGAAGCTAAACACTAGATAACAGAGATTAAGAAAAATTTTACTACATTTAGGATACCAGAGGATAAGAAGGTAGATTATGCAACCTTTATGATGAAAGGATTAGTTGTAAATTAATGGGCCAACATCTCCATGCTAGCAGGAGCACTTGTTGATTGGAAGTAATTTAGGGAATTATTTTATAAAAAATATTTCCTTAGCAATATCCAAGACAAAATGAAGGCAACATACTATAACTACCAATTTGGTAACCAATCGGTGGAGGAATATGAAGCAGTGCTAAACCAGTTGATTAAATTTCTACTTGAAGCAATTCGAGCAGATGATGCCTTTAGAGTTAGGAGGTTTGTAAGAGGTTTAGAGATTAAACTCTAGCATAAGTTAGGATCCTTCTAGTTACTCACCTATGTAGAGGTTGTAGATAAGGCAAAATACATAGAGTAGAGTCGGAAGAGAATAGAGGAATAGTTGTTCCGTAGGTCGGGAATTACTTTGGGGAAGAGGCTAACCTCAAGTATTACATATGCAGAAAAGGGAAAGAGGTTAATAGTACATTGGGCTAGACTTGTGGTCTTTATGCTTAAGCCTATTCAAGCCAAGCCAATGCCTCCTACTTTGCCTCCACCACCACTAGCAAGGTTAGGAAGAAGATGTCCTAGGTGTTTAGGATCACATGATTTACATCTATGCAATTGGTCGGAGAAAGCTTGCTTCTCTTGGGACAAAATGGGACATACTAGTAGAACTTGCACAAAAAAGGCATTTCCTAGACCTTTTGTTATAAATTAAAAAAAAAAAAAAGGGTCATAGAGCCTTTAAGTGTAGTACCACAAGTGGCCAAGCAACTATAGTGCTTCAACTAGTATAGATACAATAGGCAATATAACCTCAAGGGCAAGTATAGGTGGGCAGACCCCATAATAATGGCCTTAGATAGAGAGCTCTAGCATGTATGTTTGCCCTACAATAGCAACAAAACTATGATGCTTAAGATTAAGAATTATTGCAGGCACACTCATTTATACTAGTGCATATGTATGTTAGACACTAATGCGACACATTCTTTATGTTTGGGCTATTTATGCACTTGTGTGAACTGATACTTAAAATGTTGGATGATCCCTTAAATATAAGTACTCCATTAGGAGTAGGAAGAAAATTAGAGTATATATGTAGAAATGTCAAAGATGCTAGTTGACTTATTTGTTTTAGAAATGTTGGGTTTTGATGTTATTCTGGAAGCAAATTAGTGATAACAACATATTATCTCATGGTTTATCTTGTGATTTGGAGGTTGTTATTGTTAAATTTGAAAACAAATCACTAAGATAAAGATACTGAAGTGCTTGTATTTTGATATTTTAGGAATCAATGGACTCAGATAGGAAAAGAGTGCATTAGGAGCTGAAAACATGAAGAAATGAAGAAAATCAGTAGGCAAGGGATAACACATGGCCGTGGGAAGAGGTTGGAACCAAAAGAAATGAAGTTTGCAAAAGGCCGAGGAGCCTATGGGGTGAGACCATGGCCGTGCCTCGTGTGGTGGTGGCAACACCACTTATCACACGGTCGTGGCACGTCATTTGGCTATCTACGGATGGACCAACCCCATGTAGCTCGGTCGTGCCTCATGTGGTGGAACACCTGCAAAAAAAAAAAAAAAAATACCGAGAAGGCTATGGGGTGAGACCACGGCTGTGCATCATGTGGTGGTGGCAACACCACTTATCACACGACCGTGCCTCATGTGGTGGAACACCTGCGAAAAATGTGACTTTTCATTTTCCTGACTGTTTTTATATATTCCTTTAAGAAGAAACGAAAGACGAACCTTTGGCAATTTTCAGTTTTCAGACTTTTGTTCTTTGAGAGAATATTTCATTTTAATAGCAAGAACAAAAGATTGAAATAAGTTTCCTTGTGATCAATTGAGAAGTATTTATAGTTGGCTTTGGGAAGTGGTCTCTAGAGTTTTGTGTTTGAATTTTCTCCAACTATATCACAAAATTGGTGATTTCTGATCTTTATTTATTTATGCAATTTTGTGACTTGTGTTTATATTATTCATGAATTCTCTCAAATATTCCATTGTAACTTGTGCATTCATTGTTAAATCTATAGCTGGCTAGATTCAATTGTTTGGAAGGAGAATGAAACCCTAGATTGCTAAAGTGATAATTGTAGTCATGTTATTAGATTAAGGTATTTGTGGATTATTCATAATTGCAATTCCTATAATTTCAATTGAAATTCTTAAAGGTTTTAATTGTTAGAAATTTTATCAATATGGGAGTTGAGATAGAATTTGTTAGGAATTCTTAATTGGATTAATATAACAAAGTGGAAGCGGCGTTAATTAGTTGAATTAGGGTTTATCTGGAGTTTAAAGCAATGTTTTAATTAATTATCCACTAAAGAATTAGGGGTAATTGCATTAGGGCATTAGGCAATCATAGCACTGGGAAGTGTATAGATGTAATTTAGAATCCTTTGTTAATTAGAGATACGGAAGTTGACTAATTAATTGAAGGTTTATGGTTATAAATCCATTTAAATAACCATACATAGGTTACTCTAAATAACATGATGGCAATTTTGATTAGCGTGTCTAGGGTGAATTCTTAATTCCCTCCTTCTCAATTGAAAGGTTTATTTTATAATATTCTCATAGTTCTTGTTTGAGTAGATTTTATTTTAGTTTTTAATTAAGTAGTTAAAAGGATCTTTCTTTGAATTGCCTAGATATCAGTAAAAGTCATTATAGGTTTAGTAATCTCTTTAGTCCTCGAGGGATCGACATTCTACTCACTTCTATATTACTTGATTCCGACCTAGTATACTTGCTAGAGAATTCACTACTCTTTTATATATACGGTTCACAGTGATCAAGTTTATGGCACCGTTGCTGGGGACTTTAGATATTAGACTTCTTAGCTTTGTTGGTAATTTAGGCGCATTTTATTTTCATTTTATTGCATTTTATTGGATTTGGTTTGGTCTTCTTTTCTCTTTGTAGGTGTGCATGCGAAGGAGTAGGAGTCTTGAACTTCTGCCTCTAGATCCTGAGATTGAGCGTACTTTCCTGTGTTTGAGAAGAGAGAACAGAAGAAGAGAAGAATCTGAGATGGCTAACGATAATAACAACAATTTGATGCAGGGTGCTGCAAGAGCACTTCGCGAATATACAGTGCCAACTGTTTCCAGTTCAGTGATCAGGAGACCTGCCATTCAAGCCAACAATGTTGAATTGAAACCGGCACTCATTCAAATGGTCCAAATAAGTCAATTTGGAGGATATCCAAATGAGAGCCCTGATGAGCATATTGCTGTATTTCTCCAATATTGTAATACAGTAAAGATGAATAACGTTGTAGATGAAGTTATCAGATTGCAGCTTTTTCCTTTCTCATTAAGGGATAAAGCTAGAGCTTGGTTTTATTCACATCCACAAGAGTCCATTACTACCTGGGCTGATCTCTCATCTAAATTTCTAATGAGATTTTTCCCACTGGCCAGGACAGCAAGGTTAAGAAGTGACATCACTAATTTCACAAAATTTAGTGGTGAATCACTTTATGAGGCTTAGGAAAGATTTAAGGAGGCAATCAGAAAATGCCCACATCATGGATTGCCGGATAATTTACTGATTGAGATTTTTTACCTCAACTTGGATGAAGCATTGAGGTCTCTAGTTGATGCTGCATCTGGAGGTGCACTTATGGGGAAGACTTATGATGAAGCGAGTGCGTTGATAGAAGAAATGGCTTCTAGTGCCCACAATTGGCAGAATGAGAGAGGTAAAGCTAGAGTGGCATCGGTGAATGATAATGATGCTATACCTTTTGACGGCTCAAATTTCAGCTCTTACTACCCAAGTAGTTAAACTGACCTCATCATCTTCATTCAATGCAAATCAAGTTGCTCTTTGTGAGATTTGCTTAGGATCACATTAGACCATCTGGGTCTTTGCTTAGCAACACTGAGGAAAATCCAAAAGGTATCGATGCAATAATGTTGAGGAGTGGTAAGGAAGTGGAAAAAGTTAACATAGATGTTCAATCAAAAGAAGTAAGTTCAAAGAAAGATAAGGGGAAGAAAAAGCTAGAGGAACCAAAACAGTAATCATCAGAAGTGAAGCCTTATGTTCCTCCTATACCTTTTCCAAGGAGATTGAAGCAACGCAATTAGATTCCCAATTTGCTAAATTCCTGGAGGTGTTTAAGAAACTTCAAATCAACATTCCTTTTGTGGAGGCACTCCAGCAAATGCCTTCATATGCTAAATTCATGAAAGAGCTTCTCACCAAAAAGCGAAGAATCGATGAGAATGAACCTGTTATGCTTATAGGAGAACGTTCAATGATTCTTCAAAAGAAATTAACAAATATGCTAAGAAAACAAAGAGATCAGGGGAGTTTTACTATTCCTTGCACAATTGGAAATGTTTATTTTGATAAAGTTCTTATTGATTCAGGTGCAAGTATAAATTTGATGCCTTTCTCTATTTTCAGGAAATTGGGACTTGGAGATTGTAAGGAGACCAATGTCACCTTGCAACTTGTTGATAGAAGTATCAAATATCCAAGAGGTATTGTAGAGAATGTTCTTGTAAAAGTGGATAAGTTCTATTTTCCAGTTGATTTCATTGTTCTGGAGATGGAAGAGGATAGAGAAGTGCCCATGATTCTTGGCCGATCATTCCTAGCAATAGGTAAAGCTTTAATTGATGTGGAACAAGGTAAGCTCACTTTAAGAGTTATGGATGAAGAAATAACTTTTAATGTCTATGAGGGCATGAAAAGGTTTGATGAGTGTAAGTCTTGTTACATTATTGATAGTATTGATGAGCTTATTTCTGAGTCTTTTAAGGAGAAAGTAGGTTTGAACACAATGGAATCAGTTCTTAGAGATCTCGATGGTTGGGATGATGAAGATGAGCCTATGGAAGAATGTGTGAATCAAGTAGTTGAAATCAAGGCTCGATACTATGAGGAATTGGGCATAAGTTCGACAAAATTGGTGCCATCTTTGACACACCCTCCGGTGCTAGAACTTAAACCTTTACCTAGTCATTTAAAATATGCTTATTTGGGGATGGATGATACTTTGCCAATAATCATTTCTTCCTGTTTGACAGATGATCAGGAGCAACAACTCTTAGAAGTTCTTAAGAAGCATAAGGAGGCGATAGGATGGACCATTGCAGATATTAAGGGAAGTAGCCCTCTAATCTGTACACATCGAATATTCCTAGAGGCAGAGTGTAAACCCATAGTTCAACCACAGAGGCGACTCAACCCAACTCTCAAGGAGGTAGTAAAGAAAGAAGTTCTCAAACTACTGGATTCGGGTATTATCTATCCTATTTCAGATAGTAAATGGGTTAGTCCAGTGCAAGTAGTGCTAAAAAAAGGTGGTATGATTGTAGTGAAAAATGAGTCCAATGAATTAATTCCTACTCGTACCGTGACTAGGTGGAGAGTTTGTATTGACTATAGGAAAGTGAATGATGCGACCCGTAAAGACCATTTCCCTCTCCCATTTATAGATCAAATGTTAGAAAAACTAGCGGGGCATGAGTATTATTGTTTTTTAGATGGTTATTCTAGTTATAATCAAATTCATATAGCACCCGAGGACCAGGAGAAAACCACCTTTACTTGTCCTTATGGCACTTTTGCCTTTAGGAGAATGCCCTTTAGTCTCTGCAATGCACCAGCTACTTTCTAGAGGTGTATGATGTCTATATTTTCTGACATGTTAGAAAATTTCATTGAAATATTCATGGATGATTTTTCTGTCTTTGGTAAATCCTTTGAATCATGTCTGACAAATTTAGACTGTGTGCTCAAGAGATGTAAGGAGTCTAATCTACTTTTGAACTAGGAGAAATGTCATTTTATGGTAAGAGAGGGAATAGTCTTAGGTCATAAGGTATCGGGAAAAGGAATTGAAGTCGATCAAGCGAAAGTGGAAGTAATTGAGAAGTTGCCACCACCCACTTCAGTCAAAGGAGTTAGAAGTTTCCTTGGACATTCTGGCTTCTATTGAAGATTTATCATGGACTTCTCTAAAATCTCTAAAACCCTTTGCAATTTACTTGAAAAAGATGCTGTATTTAATTTTGATGATAATTGTTTGCAAGCATTCAACCTTTTGAAGGAGAAGCTCAGTTCTACACCTGTGATTGTAGCACCTAATTGGGAGCTTCCATTCGAGCTTATGTGCGATGCCAACGATTATGTTGTAGGAGCTGTGCTTGGGCAAAGAAAAGGTAAGATATTTCATGTAATATATTATACTAGTGGAACTTTAAATGAGGCCCAACGAAACTATGCCACCACTGAGAAAGAGCTTTTAGCTATTATATTTTCTTGTGACAAGTTTCAGCCTTATTTGATAGGTTCTAAGATCATAGTATATACAGATCATGCAGCTCTTAAATATTTGTTTGCTAAAGCTGATGCTAAGCCAAGGTTGATTCGTTGGATTTTACTGTTACAAGAATTTGATTTGGAAATCAAAGACAAAAAGGGAACTGAGAATGTTTTAGCTGATCACTTATCCCGGTTGGAATCTGAATGTTTAGATTCACCTGTTAATGAAAAGTTCCCTGATGAACAATTATATGCAGTAGAAATCAAAATACTACCTTGGTATGCTGACATTGTAAATTATTTGGTTAGTAAAATCACACCATATGGTTTATCCTATCAACAGAAAAAGAAGTTTTTACATGATGTGAAATTTTATTTTTGGGATGAACTATATCTGTTCAAATATTGTGCTAATCAAATAATTAGGCGATGTGTCCTAGAAAATGAACAGCTTAGCATCATTTAGCATTGTCATTCAAAAGAAGCAGTGATGGGAAAAATTCTGCACTGTCAACCTTTTCAGAACCCAATTTGGATGATTAACCAAATTGCTCATATTTTATCTTATGTATTTATTTTTAATAAACTTTGAGAATAATCTTACAGGTACAATTATATATCTCCATGGGATGCCAAAATGTCTTACAACTTCAGTTGGACATAGAACATTTTTCTGGATAACAATCAAAGGCCAGCTGCGATTGTTCTCTATTCTGAGGCATTGGATCATGAAGATTTATGTTATTTTGTATCTTGTAATTTTTATTGAACTATTTTGGTTGTATTTTGGTTTTGGGACACTTTTATTTCCTTGTAATTTTCATTTAGGGTTAGCCACCTTAAAAGTGGCAAACTTGTAATTTTGAGCACTTTTTAACCCTAGGAGTAGCAAGTATAAATACTTGCTTAAGAGAGGGTTTGAGAGGCTTATCATTTTGCAGATTAAACACCTCCTTTCATGTGAGAATTAGGGTTCATACCTTGGTTCCAAACTCTTATCAATTTCAATCCCAAGAGTTGAAATTGTGGCGAGTGCAACATCTTGAAATTGTGAGTTATATCAATTTCATTTTGTTGTGATTTCTTTTCTTCTCTAGTGTGTCATATCTAGGGTTGAATTGAGATAGTTCTTGGTCAGAATTGCTTGTTGTTATTCACGAATTCTTATGCTTATTTGAAGGAATTATCAAATTGATCCGATTCATCTTTGAGAATTTCCTTGATAACGTGTTCTTCATTATTGGAAAAGGGATTGTTTTGTTACGGTTTTCTTTTTTCAAATTGAGGATTCATTTGCGTGGATTACATGAAATTAGAGTTTTGTTAGAAGGCATTTTCATTGTGGTATTCTAATTATATCATTGGTTGTTTGAATTTCATCATTTCATCATTAGGGTTCAATTGAAAAGTGCCATTTTTGGATCCGATTTTTCCTTGACTTGAGATAGTTTTTCTTAAGTCTTTTGGATGTGCTTTTAAGTGTGTTTAGGCACATCATCTTTTTGGTATCAAAGCTCTTGTTGAGAGAAGGGAATTGGTTGTATTCAATTTCGTGGAAGTGATCATCAATTAGGGTTGATCAAGTGAAAACCGCAATTGTGTTGTTGTTGTTTGAGATTGCGAAATTACTTTGGATTAGGATTTGATTTGCTGATTGTTGGAGTTGATTTGGGAAGGTTATTATATCACTTTGTGGACACTAATTCACGTGGAAGAGCAGAAGTATAAAGTGAAGTTTACTTTAGCAATTTTTTGAAATTGTGAAACTTACCAATTGTTGCCGTGAAGTAGCTTGTGGCGTGAGGAGTTGTGTTGTTTGTTGTCTTTGAATTCCATTGTGTAATTCTGAATTTGTGAAGTACAATTTGCAGATTACATTAAGTTTGATTAGTAAGGAATTATTTGAATTCAAATCATATGCAATTAAGTTGTGGAGTTAATGATTGCTTTTTGAATTTGAATTCATTGTTACCAATTGAGGAAGGCTTGCAATAAGTGAAGTTATTTGAATTTCAAATTGAAAGTTGCTGCCTATAGTGGGATTCAGAATTCATTTTGGGAAAGCTACTTATTAATCTTTTGTCTTCATTATTTGCCGTGGAAGTTGAAGACTACTTGTAATCAATATTCACCTTGTTGTTGCCGTGGAAGTGATACATCTTAATCGTTGTTATTGCTAGTGTGTTACGTGGAGCTAACTTGTGGAAATTAAATTTGCTGCACCGTGTACTTGTGGCTTGTTGTGGAGAAGTGTATTACACGTGAGTTGCAATTATAAAATTGTAACATTAAGTGGGTTTGTTTGTTTGTCTTTGTAGTTGCTATTGTGTGGAGTTTAAGGAAGTATAGTAGTGGAAGTGTGTACCCTTGAATCATATCGTTTTGAGGAATAACATACAAGAATCTACAAATATGTCTAATGACAGTGTGAATGGGGGATTGGGTGAAGAAGCCAATAGCCAGGTTGGTGGAGGACATGGTCGTAATGTGGCAGGCAGGAGAACTTTGGAGGAACAACTTCAGGAGCTTACTACTATGGTTGCTACACTAGCAACTAGAGTTGATAGGATGACTTTACCACAACTACCAGTGGTAAACCAACCAGCACCACCTCGAGTAGCTCTACAAAACCCTCATCGAAATAGAGTAGTGGGAGATGGAGACTTAAATAGAAGGATGGGTGAGGAGCATATTCCAAACAAGGAAGAAAGGGATGATAGATTTGGGGTCAACCTAAATCAGAATAGGGATTTTAGGCCACCTCGGGGTTTGGAGTATGTGAAACTACAGATGCCATCCTATGATGGTAAGGGATCAGCAGATGAGTACCTCGACTGGGAGGATAAGGTCGAAGGTCTCTTCGAATGTTATGAGATCGATGACAGTACTAGGGTCAGATTGGTTGTTGTTGAATTTGTAGGGTATGCTGCACTTTGGTGGAAGAATCTGATCATTAATAGGCGTCGGGATGGAGAGGCTAGAGGTTCAGACCTGGAGGGATATGAAGAGGTTGTTAAGGAAAAGGTTCATTCCTGAGCACTACAAACAAGAGTATTTATGCGACTGCAAACCTTGAGGCAGGGGGGTAAAACAGTGGATGATTATATGCAAGAATTTGAGACCCTTATGATTAGGTGTGGGTCTGTTGAGCCTTAGAACAAACTATAGCACGATTTTTCTCAGGTTTAAAATATGAGATAGCGTGTATTGTTGAGTTGCAACGCTATACCACACTTGATGAGGCTATTCAGTTAGCCTTAAAAGTAGAGACACAGAGGAGGTCCAACTTCTTTAGGGCTCCTAGAAGTAAGGCCCAACACTGCTACTAGACCCATCTCAGTCGACAGTCGATCAGGGGGAGCAAAGGTGGTAGATGAGGGAGTCAAGGCAGTGGACACTACTACCCCAACCGTTATAAGAGAAAACTTACCCACTGGGAAGGGTAAAGAGGTCATGGCACCAGAAACGAGGCAGACTGTTCTCGGATCTACTAGTGGGAAAGCGCGCCAAATAAAATGTTTTAAATGCATGGGATTTGCGCATATGGCTGCATAGTGTCCAATAAGAGGGAGGGTGATGACTGTTATGGAAGACATTGGAGAGGATACTGAGGATGACCATGAACAGATTGAGCCTACAGATCTACCAACAGCATTGCAGGAATATTATGATGATTAGAATGCAAATGCGCCTGAGGAGCATACTGGAGGGAAATATCTACCCCTCAATGTGTTACGTAGGATTTTGTCCACATCTCCTGATATCAATGATATTCAGAGGGAGAACATATTTCATACCTCCTGCAGAATCAGAGGTAACCTTTGTGTACTCATCATCGATAGTGGTAGTTGCACGAATGTTATATCTGCTGCACTAGTAGACAAATTACAACTGTCTACTATACCCCATCCTAGTCCTTATCAATTGCATTGGCTGGATAATAGAGGTAGTATGCATGTTACCCTTAGGGCAAAGGTTCCTGTGAGTGTCGGGCAGAACTATCATGATGAGATCCTTTGTGATATAGTTCCTATGCATGCATTCCATTTGCTGTTGGGTCGGCCCTGGTTGTATGATCGATGGGTGATACATGATGGGTTTGAAAATACCTACATGTTCAGCATGGGCGAGACACGCATAATCCTATTACCAATGACTCCATCTGAGGTCCAGGGTTTTCAAAAACAGGTCAGGCATCCATCCACTACCATGGTTAGTCGAGGGAGCAGGACAACAGAGATCCTAGGGTTCAATTCCACAACTGATCCTCTAGATTTGAGGGCAAATCTTTCAAAAGCCCGAGGAGATGATGGGAAAAATTCTGGCACTGTCAACCTTTTCAGAACCCAATTTGGATGATTAACCAAATTGCTCATATTTTATCTTAAGTCTTTATTTTTAATAAACTTTGAGAATAATCTTACAGGTACAATTATATATCTCCATGGGATGCCAAAATGTCCTACAACTTCAGTTGGACACAGAACATTTTTCTGGATAACAATCAAAGGTCCGCTGTGATTGTTCTCTATTCTAAGGCATTGGATCATGAAGATTTATGTTATTTTGTATCTTGTAATTTTTTATTGAACTATTTTGGTTGTATTTTGGTTTTGGGACACTTTTATTTCCTTGTAATTTTCATTTAGGGTTAGCCACTTAAAAGTGACAAACTTGTAATTTTGAGCACTTTTTAACCCTAGGAGTAGCAAGTATAAATACTTGCTTAAGAGAGGGTTTGAGAGGCTTATCATTTTGCAGATTAAACACCTCCTTTCATGTGAGAATTAGGGTTCATACCTTGGTTCCAAACTCTTATCAATTTCAATCCCAAGAGTTGAAATTGTGGCGAGTGCAACATCTTGAAATTGTGAGTTATATCAATTTCATTTTGTTGTGATTTCTTTTCTTCTCTAGTGTGTCATATCTAGGGTTGAATTGAGATAGTTCTTGGTCAGAATTACTTGTTGTTATTCACGAATTCTTATGCTTATTTGAAGGAATTATCAAATTGATCCGATTCATCTTTGAGAATTTCCTTGATAACGTGTTCTTCATTATTGGAAAAGGGATTGTTTTGTTACGGTTTTCTTTTTTCAAATTGAGGATTCATTTACGTGGATTACATGAAATTAGAGTTTTGTTAGAAGGCATTTCCATTGTGGTATTCTAATTATATCATTGGTTGTTTGAATTTCATCATTTCATCATTAGGGTTCAATTGAAAAGTGCCATTTTTGGATCCGATTTTTCCTTGACTTGAGATAGTTTTTCTTAAGTCTTTTGGATGTGCTTTTAAGTGTGTTTAGGAACATGAAGCAGGAGGTCATTTTAGGGTGGAAAGAACAGCAGCAAAGATTTTATCTTGTGGATTTTATTGGCCCAGGTTGTTTCACGATTGTAGGAACTACATTATGTCATGTGCTCAATGGCTGTCGACTATGTTTCAAAATGGGTAGAAGCTGTTGCTCTACAAAGTAATGACACCGGAGTTGTGGTTAGATTTTTGATAAAGAACATATTTTCAAGATTTGGGGTACCTAGAGCTATTATTAGTGATGGGGGATCGCATTTTTGCAACATGAAATTTGAAAAACTTTTGTCAAAATATGGGGTAACTCATAAAATTACCACCCCTTATCATCCACAAACTTCAGGTCAAGTCGAGATATCCAATAGGGAGATTAAGCGTATTATAGAGAAAACAGTCAATGCATCTAGAAAAGATTGGTCTTTAAAACTTGATGATGTATTGTGGGCTTACAGAACTACTTTTAAAACCCCTATAGGAATGTCCCTATACAAGATAATCTTTGGTAAATCATGTCATCTCCCAGTAGAGCTAGAGCACAAGGCATACTAGGCCATAAAATTCCTTAACTTTGATTTACAAGCTGTAGGTACAAAGCGATTGCTCCAGTTAAATCAATTGGCGGAAATGAGAGATGAAGCATATGAGAATGCTAGGATATACAAGGAGCGGACTAAGTGATGGCATGATAAGAACATATTAAAACGAGAGTTTCTTCCGGGCCAGAAAGTTTTATTATATAACTCTCGATTAAAATTGTTCCCAGGTAAGTTAAGATCCCGATGGTCTGGACCATTTATTATTTCACAAGTTTTTCCTTATGGCACAGTGGAATTGAAAGCAGAAGACAATCGAACTTTCAAGGTGAATGGCCATCTTCTCAAGCATTACAACGATAGGGAAAATCTTAATAAAGATACCACCATTGTGGATCTTACTTCCCCAAGGTAAGAAAAAGGAAAGTCGGGCTAGAGACTATAAACTAAGCACTCCATGGGAGGTAGCCCATGCTTAAGCAAATAAAGATTCGGTGCTCTGAGGATTTAGAACTCGCATTTGAACTCAATTGTTCCGTAGCACTTCAATTTCAGGGAAGTTCCGTTTTTCCCAATTTACTTTTGTCAGTTTTTACTCTCCTTTTGTGCATATCAGATAGACAATTGGGACATTGTCTAAGTTAAGTGTGGGGGAGTAATTCTAGACTGATGTTTTGATAATAAGATGCTTGTTTTGTTATGGATTGTTTAATAACTTCCCTATCTTGAACTAATTATTTTTTATCTGAAGAGAGTACTATAATATTAAAAAAAAAAAGGGAGAAGAACTTGACTTGTTGAGGTGCCTTACTCACTAACTATTGTAACTGATTTACTTAGTTGAAATTAAATAGTAAAATCTTTAAGGACTAATTTTTCCTTGTGTTTAGATTTTGAATTTGAAGTCTAAGAGTAGGTCAAGTCCACTTGTGTAAAATAAGCAAGTTTACTTCTAGGTGAATTTAGCTAGTACATTTTCTTTTGAATTGCTTTGAGGGTATTTTAACATACAGTGAAAGAGGTAAAAGAAATTCTTTTCTTAGTGATCCCTTAAAAAAAAAAATTCAGGGAAATTCAAAGCCTTTACTCCAATGACTCAGGCAACTGAGTTAAGAGTATCTAATCTTAAATGTTAGTGTGAGGAAGAGTTCGCAGGGGTCCTTTAAAACCTGGTTACTTAGGTGATGAGCCCAGGATATGCTCACTTAATGAACTCACAATAACGAGAAGAGTGGAAAGCTAAATTTAAGTACTTTAATAGAAACCAAGTTGATATGGGTGGGCTTTAGTCCCTCAGAAGAGTGAAGTCTAACTCCGCTGTCAATTTTGGTAATTTAAATAAACTTGACCAATCAAATCAAAGAGCAAAATGAGACTTGAGAAAGGGAGAAAATCTAGGGAAAGAATGGATACCATATGCTTTCATTATGTGTTAACTTATTTAGATAAGTAATTAGAGAGATTATATACTTGCTAGTTGCTAGTGAAGTTTAATTGAGTATTTTGCCTTGTTGAACTGAGAATTTACTTTCTGAAATAAGAATTCCACTGTTAAATACTAGGATTTGAAGATTATTCTTTCTAGATTAACTACTCAATTTTAACTATGGTACATTAGTTACATATTTCCATGTTAGTTAGAGTGGTACACACTAACCATTTAAGTCATTAATCATGAAAGAAAGAATGAATGAGTTGTTGAAAGAAGGAAATTTTGTACTTTCAATGACAGATTATTACATTGATTTTATTTAACCTGGGGACAAGCGAAAGTTCAAGCGTGGGGGAGTTGATAACAACATATTATCTCATGGTTTATCTTGTGATTTGGAGGTTGTTATTGTTAAATTTGAAAACAAATCACTAAGATAAAGATACTGAAGTTTGTATTTTGATATTTTAGGAATCAATGGACTTAGACAGGAAAAGAGTGCATTAGGAGTTGAAAAACATGAAGAAATGAAGAAAATCAGTAGGCAAGGGATAACATATGGCCGTGGGAAGAGGCTGGAACCAAAAGCAATGAAGTTTGGAAAAGGCCGAGAGCCTATGGGGTTAGACCATGGCCGTGCCTCATGTGGTGGTGGCAACACCACTTATCACACGGCCGTGGCATGTCATTTGGCTATCTACGGATGGACCAACCCCATGTAGCGCAGCCGTGCCTCATGTGGTGGAACAACTGCAAAAACAAAAAAAAAAATACCAAGAAGGCTATGGGGTGAGACCACAACCGTGCCTCATGTGGTGGAACACCTGCGAAAAATGCGACTTTTCATTTTCCTGACTTTTTATATATTCCTTTGAGAAGAAATGGAAGACGGACCTTTGGCAATTTTCAGTTTTTAGACTTTTGTTCTTTGAGAGAATAGTTCATTTTGATAGCAAGAACAAGAGATTGAAACAAGTTTTCCTTGTGATCAATTAAGAAGTATTTATAGTTGGCTTTAGGAAGTGGTCTCTGGAGTTTTGTGTTTAAATTTTCTCCAACTGTATCACAAAATTGGTGATTTCTGATCTTTATTTATTTATGCAATTTTGTGACTTGTGTTTATATTATTCATGAATTCTCTCAAATATTCCATTGTAAATTGTGCATTCATTATTAAATCTATGGCTGGCTAAGTTCAATTGGCTGGAAGAAGAATGAAACCCTAGATTGCTAAAGTGATAATTGTAGTCATGTTATTAGATTAAGGTATTTGTGGATTATTCATAATTGTAATTCCTATAATTTCAGTTGAAATTCTTAAAGGTTTTAATTGTTAGAAATTTTATGAATACGGGAGTTGAGATAGAATTTGTTAGATATTCTTAATTGGATTAATATAACAAAGTGGAAGCGGCATTAATTAGTTGAATTAAGGTTTATCTAGAGTTTAAAGCAATGTTCTAATTAATTATCCACTAAGGAATTAGGGGTTAGGCAATCATAGCACTGGGAAGTGAATGGATGTAATTTAGAATCCTTTGTTAATTAGAGATACGGAAGTTGACTAATTAATTGAGGGTTTATGGTTATAAACCAATTTGAATAACCATACATAGGTTACTCTAAATAACATGATGGCAGTTTTGATTAGCTTGTTTAGGGTGAATTCTTAATTCCCACCTTCTCAATTGAAAGGTTTATTTTATAATATTCTCATAGTTCTTGTTTAAGTAGATTTTATTTCAGTTTTTAATTATGTAGTTAAAATGATCTTTCTTTGAATTGCCTAGATATCAGTAAAAGTTATTATAGGTTTAGTAATCTCTTTAGTCCTCGAGGGATTGACACTCTACTCACTTCTATATTACTTGATTCCAACCTAGTATACTTGCTAGAGAATTCACTACTCTTTTATATATACGGTTCACCGTGATCAATTAGTTGTCAAAATTTCACACCACCATTGACTATCTTAACTTGAAGGTCTATTTCACTCCCCTCAATAAAGATCCAATCAATTTTAAGTTAGAAGTACAAAGACTTATAGGTCTACCAACATATGAGTTGTGGGGTAGAAGTAGATTGTTTACTATGATAGTAGAATCAAGTGGTGTCGTGAAGCTTGAAAGGGTACTAATTATAAATATGTATGTTGATGTATTTCTTAATGACTTGCTGGGATTACCACAAAACAAAGAAATTCAGTTTTGTATAGATTTGGTACTAGGCATAGTTCCTATATCTAAGGCTCTATATAAGATGGCGTCTACGGAGTTAGCAAAATTGAAGGTTCAAATACAGGAGTTACTGGATAAGAAATTCATCAAACTTAGTGTGCTACCATAGGAAGCATAATTTCTGTTTGTGAAAAAGAAGGATGACGGTATCAGGATGTGCATTGATTATAAGGAGTTAAATAAGGTCACTATTAAAAATAAATATTCCCTACTTAGAATAGATGAACATTTTGTTCAATTGTAAGGGGCTTAGGTATTTTCAAAGATTGGCCTAAGGTTAGGTTACCATCAATTAAAGATAAAGGAAGATGATATTTAGAAGACTATGTTTAGAACTTGATATGGGGATTATGAATTCCTGGTAATGCTCTTTGGTTTGAAAAATGCTCCAATTGCATTCATAAACTTGATGAATAGGGTGTTTAGGGACTTCTTGGATCAATTTGTGGTTACGTTCATTGAAGATATCTTGATATACTCTAAAAGTAAAGAAGAATATGAAGCGCACCTAAATGCCATATTTAGGAGATTATGGGTTGAGAAACTATATTTAAAATGTAAGAAGTGTGAAATTTAGCTAGAGTAAGTTTCTTTTATAGGACATATAGTAAATAGGGATGGTATTGTAATGGATCCTAAGAAAGTAAATGATACAAACCACACCCACGTGTGACGAAACCCTATACCAATACGTTTGGAATTGTAACCTAAGATGCCAAAACAACCAAAGTGGAACCACGACCCGTTGCCTATAGATCAGGCAAGAACCTTGGTATATTCTGTTGACACAACAATCGGGATGAAAGATCGATTGATAAGCCTGGTTGAACGCTACGGAAGAAATCCGATAAGTTTAAGAGAAGTTCTTTGGAGAACCAAGAGAGGAATTCTCTCAAATTGTGTTATTCAATGTTGTATGAATGTTATGTCCACTGTTTTCCAACCCTAGCAGCTTTTAATAGGGTTTACAATTCGTAAAACAAAAAGCCTAAAACGACATAACATAATAAAGTTGCGGAAAAATAACAAACAGGCATTGTACGTCGGCGGCGTAGTAGCTGGCATAGGATGTACGCCGAGTATATAGGCCAGCGACGTAGTAGCCGGTGTAGTCCCTCTGTCGCGCTCTAATTGTAACGTGGTTCAAAGCCGGCAGCGTTTAAGCCAGCGTTGTCAAGGCTGGCAGCTTTGATCTCCTATGTTTTGATCTCCTTGAATGACTTGTACAAATGCAAGGTCACCCTCATGGTTGCTCCACTCTTTTCCAACTTCTTGGTTATTCTTTATCAACCCGTTAAGTGCTTCCTTGAATCGTTTCGCTCGAGTTCTTGTGATCGGTCTAGGCGGCACTTCAAGAGGATCCACATTCCATCTTCTAGCTTGATTCCTATCATTGCTTTCATCATTCCCCTCCTCTTGAAAAGGATTTGTCCTCAAATCATCGCCTACATCAAAAGACTCAGATCAGTAACGTTAAAAGTAGCACTTACATGATACTCACCTGGCAAATCTAACTTGTAGGCATTATCATTGATGCGCTCAAGAATCTGAAATGGTCCATCGTCTCTAGGAAGTAATTTAGATCAATGCTGCACAGGAAACCGCTCTTTGCGCATGTGAACCCAAACCCAGTCTTTAGGTTTAAAGATAGCTTGTCAACGACCTTTGTTGGCTTGTTTCACATATTGCTCTGTTCTTCGCTTAATGTTTAGTCTTGCCTTCTCATGGATCTGTTTAACAAATTCTGCTTTCTTCTTACCATTTAGATTAACATACTCAGAAATAGGAAGAGGTGATAAATCCAAAGGAGTTAGTGGATTAAAACCATACACAATTTCAAAAGGAGTAAACTTAGTAGCAGAATGCATTGTGTGATTATAAGCAATTTCAACATGTGACAAACAATCCTCCCAACTTTTAATGTTTTTTTTAATAATAGCCCTCAACAAAGTAGATAAAGTTCGATTTACTACCTCAGTTTGACCATCCATTTGTGGATGACAAGTAGTAGAGAACAATAATTTAGTTCCTAACTTAGCCCATAGGGTTTTCCAGAAGTAGCTCAAGAACTTAGCATCCTGATCCGACACTATTGTTTTAAGCATACCATGCAATCTCACAACTTCCCTAAAGAACAAACTAGCAATATGGCAAGCATCATCTGTTTTGTGGCAAGGAATGAAATGTGCCATATTAGAAAACCTATCCACGATTACAAAAATAGAGTCTCGACCATATCTAGATCTGGGTAATCCTAACACAATTTTAGAAAAGACACTAGACCCATGTAACTCATCTAACATGTCATCTAAGCGAGGAATGGGATGACGATAATTTACCGTGATGTTGTTGATGGCACAGTAATCAACACACATTCTCCTGACCCATCCTTCTTAGGCACCAAAATCACAGGCACTGCACATGGGCCCATGCTTTCTCTCACGTACCCCTTCTCCATTAAGTCATTGACCTGCCTTTGGAGTTCCTTTGTCTCCTCTGGATTGCTCCTATAAGCTGGCTTATTTAGAATAGACGCTCTGGGTACAAGGTCAATCTGGTGCTCAATACTACGAATAGGTGGTAACCCCTTTGGAATCTCCTCAGGGAAGACATCTTTAAAGTCTTGCATTATAGACATAACCACACTAGGCAAAGGGTTAAAAAGTTCGTTAGTATTCAAATAAGTTTTCTTAAAAACCAGCAACAACATAGCTTGCTTCATCACTAACGCTCTCCTCACTACACTCGCTCTTGCCACACAACTCTTACTTTTGCAAGGTTGCACTCTCCTTTTCACTCACCACCAAAGTTGATCCCCCCTCAACTTGGCCTCTCACACTCTTTCCAGCCTTCCTCTCTTTTTCCTTTTGATATTGACTTTTGTGTTCCTTTTCTTTTTCTATGTCTTTTGCTCTCTCACTCTCCCTCTGTTTTTCACTCACCTTATATTTTGCGAAAGATTGTTGTAGTTACAACTGATCTTCATACACCTGTTTAGGTCTTAAGGGTTTAAGATTATAGCTTTTGCCATGGTGAACAAGTGTATACTTGTTAGAAAAGCCATCATGAACAACCTTCTTGTCAAATTGCCATGGCCTCCCCAACAACACATGACAAGCCTGCATCGGCACTACATCGCATAATACCTCATCCCATACCAACCGAATGCGAAAATCAATTAAGGCTTGCTTACTCACCTTCGTCTTGCCACTATCATTCAGCCAATGCAATTTATATGGGCTAGGGTGTTTAGTGGTCTCGAGCCCCAACCTCTCAACAATGAAAGTATTCACTACATTAGTGCAACTCCCCCCATCAATGATCAAACTGTAAATATGGTCACCTAGATAACATCTAGTAATGAAAGATATTCTCTCGTTGCACCTCCTCTTCTTCCTTCACCTGCACATTTAAAGCTCGCTTCACTACTGCCACTAACTTCCTGCTGCAGGCTCCTCGTCATCACTTGCATCCTCCAATGGAGGCATATCATTATCCTCACTATCCCCTTAATCTCATACTCACCATCATCACGTAGAATTATAACACGTCTATTTGGACATTGACTAGCAATATGGCCTCTGCCTTGGCATTTAAAACATTTAATGTCACAATTTCTAGGAGTAGAAGATTTAGGTTTACCTTGATTACCAGGAGTAGAACCTCCTTGCTTTTGCTTTCCTTTTGGCTTAGTGGGTAAAGACTTTTCTTCCTTCCTCCAATGGTTAGTCTTCCAAGTAGATGAACCAGCACCCTGTTGAAACCGTGCAGTACTACTACCTTTCCTCCTATGTTGGTTCTCAACCTTTATAGCCATGTGAACCATGTCTTCCAATTCCACATAATGCTGCAATTCTACTACATTTTGAATCTCTTTATTTAACCCAGCCAAAACCTAGCCATGGTAGCCTCTCTATCCTCCTCAACATTCGCTCTAATCATAGTAACCTCCATCTCCTTGAAATACTCATCCACACTTCGGCTTCCCTGCTTAAGAGTTTGCAATTTGTTGTGCAATTCACGATAGTAATAAGCAAGAACAAACCGCTTCTTCATCACCCTCTTCATCTCTTCCCAAGACTCAATGGGTGGTTCGCCATTCCTTCTTCTATTCAACATCAGTTGATCCCACCACACTATGGCATAATCTGAAAATTCAATGGCAGCAAGCTTCACTTTCTTTCTACCACTATAATTGTGACAATCAAACACCATCTCTACCTTCTTCTCCCATTTTAAGTATGCCTCGGGATCATTCTTCCCTTGGAAAGGAGGAATCTTCATCTTTATACTACTCAATTGATTATCCTCTCTATTCCTATCTCCTCTATCTTCCCAATCCACAGTTGCTCTATTACTACCACCATAACCTCTATAACTTCCGATAGAAGGTTCATCAAACTCATCATTAGAAATTTCATCTCCACCCCTTTGTCCTCTTTTAGAACAACTCTCCCTCTTATGCCCTTGAATGACGTTTTTAGATTGCTCTGGTCTTTCCTCCACCGTTTCATGAATTTGTTCCATTCCCTCCTGAAACATTTTCTTCATCCCACCCCTCAACGCCTCAATCACTAACCTAGCATCAAACCTCCCCCTCTCACCTTCAGGTGAATGTTGCCTCGACATAGTTCTTGCAATAAAGGTTAGTACTAACACAAATATATAGAATTAAGCCTCACGATTCACTCCCTCACGCGTTTCACTCAAGAAGGATATACGACAATCACTCGTGTATTCTCACAAACAGATATGATATCAACTCACTAATCCCTCTTCTCAATTCTCTTGGAACTAATCCAAACCATACCAAATTCTTCCGTAGGATTCAAGAACAAACTTTTCGGCTTGAATTTTTCCCTTTTTTTCTTTCTTTTTTTTTCATCTTTGTTTTTCATCCTTTTGTTTGCGTTTTTTTTTTTGTTTTCGTTCCTTTTTTTTTTTGGCTTGAATTTTTCCCTTTTTCTTTCTTTTTTTTTTTTTGGTCTTTGTTTTTCGTCCTTTTGTTTGCGTTTTGTTTTTTTTTTTTTTTTTGTAACAAGGTTGCTAGAATGAAACTACACTACTCAAGAGACAATTAACACTATAGACTTGAGTACGAAGCAATGGTAATATGAAACTTGATATGAACGATTGGAGTTAGGGTTTTGATGTTACCTTTCTCAAACCGAACTGATGTTTAACAACCTAGGCTCTGATACCAAATTGATATGAACTACGCCCACGTGTGACAAAACCCTATACCAATACATTTGGAATTGCAACCCAAGATGCCAAAATAACCAAAGTGGAACCGCGACCCGTTGCCTATAGATGAGGCAAGAACCTTGGTATATTCTGTTGACACCACAATTGGGATGAAAGACTGATTGATAAGTCTGGTTGAACGCCACGAAAGAAATCCAATAAGTTCAAGAGAAGTTCTTTAGAGAACCAAGAGAGGAATTCTCTCAAATTGTGTTATTCAATGTTGTATGAATGTTTTGTCCACTGTTTTCCAACCCTAGCAGCTTTTAATAGGGTTTACAATTCGTAAAACAAAAAGCCCAAAATGACATAACATAATAAAGTTGCGGAAAAATAACAAACAGGCACTGTATGCCAGCGGCGTAGTAGCCGGCGTAGGATGTACGCCGGGTATATAGGCCGGTGGCGTAGTAGCCAGCGTAGTCCCTCTGTCGCGCTCTAATTGCAATGCCGGTTCAAAGCCGGCAGCTTTTAAGCCATAGTTGTCAAGGTCGGCAGCTTTGATCTCCTTGAATGACTTGTACAAATGCAAGGTCATCCTCATGGTTGCTCCACTCTTTTCCGGCTTCTTAGATATCCTTTATCAACCCATTAAGTGCTTCTTTGAATCGTTTCGCTCGAGTTCTTGTGATCGGTCCAGGTGACACTTCAAGAGGATCCACATTCCATCTTCTAGCTTGATTCCCATCGTTGCTTTCATCAGTAAAGGCAGTGGTAGATTAGCTAAGACCCGAGACAATGATTGAAATTAGGAGCTTTTTAGGATTAGTGAGTTACTACTGGTACTTGGTTGAAGGGTATTCTAAGATAGCTTTACCATTGACTAGACTAACTCAAAAGAGAGTAAAGTTTGAATGGGATGATAATTGTGAAGATAGTTTTAGGAAATTGAAAGAAAGATTAATCTCAACATCAGTTTTGGCTTGACTAGAGAGTGAAAAGGAGTACACCATCTTCAATGATGCTTCTAATCAAGGTTTGTGGGTGTGCTTTTATGCAAAATGGGAAGGTCATTGCTTATACTTCTCGCTAGTTGAAGTCTTATTAAAGGAATTACCCTATCTATGATCTAGAATTAGTAGTAGTAGTCCTAGCATTGACACTTTAGAGACATTATCTATATAGGGGAAAAGTGTAAAGTATTTATAAATAGCAAAAGCTTAAAGTACCTTTTCACTTAGAAGGATTTGAATGATTACTTGAGTTAATTAAGGACTATGACTTGAAGATACAATATCATCTAAGACAAGTGAATGTAGTAGTAGATGCCATTAGGATTAAGAAGCAGCGTAACCTAGCTACATTGCTTACTTGGTAGGAACCATTACTTGAAGAAGTGGTTACAAAAGAGGTAAGGGCAAGATTTGCCAGTTTGCGCATCTAGCCAATTGTAGTGGATAGAATTAAAGTATCTTAGTCGAAAGATAAAGGTATATTAGAGATTAAGAATAGGATGGAATAGAGGAAGGCACCGGAATTCAAGATTGATCATGAAGGGATTTAGCGGTATGGGACTAGGTTATGTGTATCGGAGTTAACAAAGTTGAAGAATGAGATTTTAAGAGAAGTACATTACTCTGGGTACTTAATTCATCTTAGGAGTCCTAAAATGTACAGAGTTTTAAGACCCATTACTAGTGGAAGAATATAAAACGAGATATAGCTAATTTTGTCTCCAAGTGTCTAAGATACCAACAAATTAAAATAGAACATTAGAAGCCAGTAGGTACACTTCCACCTTTACCTATACTTGAATGGAAGTGAACATATGTGATTATGGATTTCAGCACAACACTTTCTAGAATTAAGGAAAAGCATGATGCTATATGGGTGATAGTAGATAAGCTAACTAAGTTAGCATACTTCATACCCATTAACATCAATTACACTTTAGGTAAGCTAGTGTAGTTGTATATTAAGGATGATGGGAAATTTTTCCAGCGCCGTATATGCTTTTAGAACTAGATTTGGATGATGATCCAAATCGCTTATATTTTACTTCATTTCTTTTTATCTAATAAGTATTTGAGAAATAATCTTACAGGTACAATAATAATTCTCCATGGGATGCCAACATGTCCTACATTAGTTGATGGCCACGGGACATCATCAGATTTGCATTCAAAGGCCGTTGCGATTGTTTCCATTTCGAAGCATTAGCTCATGAAGATTTATAATATTTTGTACTTTGTAATTGTTCTATGGACTATTTTATGTTGTTTTTACTTTTGGGACACTTTCATTTTGTTTGTAATTCTCATTTAGGACTGGCTACCTTAAAAGTGACATAGTTATAATTTTATGTACTTTCTAACCCTAAAGGTAGTAAGTATAAATACTTGCTTAAAGTAGGGTTTTAGGTGGCCATTTTTCATATTAGACACCTTCACTTTATGTGAGAGAGATTAGGGTTTTCCCTATTTCAATTTCCTTTTATCAATATCAATCTCAAGAGTTAAGATTATGGTGAGTGCAACACTTGAAATTGTGAGTCATATCAATTTTAAATTGTTGTGATTTCTTTTCTTTTCTAGTGTGTAATATGTAAGGTTGAATTATAATATTTCTTGGTCAGATTTTGATTGCATTTGTAATCATTTCATTATGTTACAAGATTGATTGGTTTTAGCACTTGTTACTACCATTAAATTGTCATTACACTTGTGGCACGGAATTTTCTTTGTTGTGAGGAGGGTCATGGCTTTAATTTGTGTATTGTTGATTGGAATTCTCTTGAAACTTAAGTTGGTTAATTGATTCAATTGAGAATTATCATCTTTGTGGATTTCATCTTCTTGATTTTATCATTTGGTTCATCTTCCATCAATTAGGGTTCACGCAAATTGTCTCACCTTTGAACCGAATTTGATCTTGTCTTTTGAGGTTTATATTTGGGTTGTTTTGATTGTGCTTAATCCCCTTTTAGGCACATTAAAGGAGATTGTAAGATTGTGTGGAATTCTAGTGAGTATTGTGTTTGATAAGGACACTAGGTTTGTAGGGATATTTGGAGGAGTGTGCATACGGCTTTGGGAACCGAGTTAATGTTCAACAAAACTTTCCATCCTTAAATAGATGGATATTTTGAGAGGACTATAAAGATCTTGGAAGATATGTTAAGAGCCTATGTACTAGACTTTAGAGGAAGTTGGGAAAAGCACTTACCATTGATGGAATTTGCCTATAATAATAGCTAACATGCTACAATCCAAATGGCTCCATATGATAAACATGATAATATATAAGCAAGTATCAATGCTTTATCATCATTGTATATTTTTATATTTTCTTACTACATTATAATTACATAAGTTGATATAATTTATTGATGTTTTACTAAAAATAAGTTCCAAATCAATTTTTTGATAAAATTGAAGCATAGTTCCCACTTACCATGTTGAAATTGACAAAACTATATAATTTCTTAAAGATACTCATTACATGCATTTGGGGTTTTACGATGGTGGTATGGAGAGGCCATAAGAATGTGATTCTTTATCCAATGTAACCTCACCCTAACGTTTGGAAACTACTTAGAATCGGGAAATGCCATCTTTTGATTGGGGCTTCATTTAGGGATTCTTCGCTTAGGGTGTGTGCCTCTCACATCCATACTCTTGGGTTTATTTCTGTATTATTACATCTATTATTTTCAAGATTGAAGAAAATATATAATAATAAATAATTCATATGAGCCTAGCTTGCAACCAACTGTTTTATTAATTAATTACGTAAGAGGTTTGAGCTTACGATGAGATATTGAATCCATGAGCTAAGAGGGTGGTTGCCTAGAGTGATTGGAATCTAGAGCTAATGTACTGAAACTTATTTCCTAATGCTTGGTGTTTGGAGGGTGTAAATTCGAGCTACAACACAATTTTCAAACGGCTATGTGTATTGTAGATTTCATATGATTGTTTCATAAATAGCATGTTAATAATTGATAACTGATATGCTATTACTTGTTGAATGGTAGGAGGGATGATCTCACTAAGCAATGATAGCTCACACATTCCAATAGTTTTCTTTTGCTAGTTATGTCAAAGTTGGGAATGGGCTAGGATCTAAGTGATAAGAGTCCTATAGTTAGATCCTATGTTTAGATCTAGAAGAATAGGTGTTAAATATAATATTATCTGGTATGAACTTAGCTTGTGTGATGAGAAATCTAAAATTTGTACATTCTATTATCTCAAAATTTATTTTCTTTTAAACTTTATTTATACTTTAGTCACTTAAAGTGGTGATAACTCAATTTTATAATTTAGTAGGGGATAACGATTCTCGATAGTTTTGGAAAACTATGGAATATTAGTTTTCATAGTTATTTTTACAATAATTAAATATGTGTATTATCATTAAGGTGAGGAGAGAATTCTTAATTAGAATCTTGTAATCTCGAACTCACGAGATAGTTTTCATATTACAGGTGCACATGTAATATAATAGTTTTTAGATTTTTCTATTAGGCCCCTCTTTAGGGTTGTTATAACCATAATAACATTTATTTAGAGGTTAAAATGTACTTGAAAAAGTCCTTTTCTATATTGCATTACAAATATACCTCTATGTATCTAAAAAGAAATTAGAATTATACGATATGAATGCTAAATATTTTGTATTCTAATACGATGTGATTGATTATAATTTCTCTTTTTCCAAAAAGCCTATTAATTTTAGCTATGCTGTTTCAAGGCCTTAATGGTTGAATCTTCCCATGAACATTTATGAGGGTAAACTTTAATACTTTAACTAAAATTGAGAGGTGGAAGCTCATTGTTCGAGGATCTATAGAGGTTGCAATAATTTCTAAGATTTTAGTTGACGGGAGAAATCAAATAGAAGGCAGTGTAAAGGTTCCTTCATTTAGAGGTTGATTCATAGCCCTATTGGCCGAATTTTGAGATGAAATTTCGTGGAGATGAACTTTAGGATGTTAATGAAACTTTATAAGTGGAATTTTGTTATTTAGAGATTTTTGTTAGTTGCAGTAATGTTTGAAAGTTTAGCCAACAAGGTCTACATCACAACTTACTTCCATGTTGCCCTGTAACATGATTGCCTCTAATCTCCCTTTGTTATTGATTGAGGTTGATTCTTTCATCCTAGAGGGGCCTATTAGTCCCTTGAAATCTCTTTTTATACAAGTTAAGGTTAATTTAGGTTTATATGCTAATCATTCTTATAGTTCATTAATTTGTAACTTAGTATAATTAATAGTCATGTAAGCACTTAGTGATGTCTTTAATTTGTGTAAGGCTTGGTTCTCATTATAATCTTATGGTCGTAACATGTTTTATTCTTATTTACCCTTTATTAACACTTTCTTTTCAGCCATTTTTCCTAACTCTCAAATCTAGTCTTTACTAATTTAGAGAGGGCTTTGGTCAAGTCTAATAACAACAACCACCAAAACTACCACACTTAATGTTCTAGGTATTAGAGATGTGATCCTAGGAGTGAGAACCAACATGCATGGCTAGAATCAAGCACAATAAGCTTGGAACATTAAGTAACAATAAAGATTAAAGCTTAAACCAAGAGAAATTAGCCACTCTCATACACAATCAGAACTAGAACTACACATTTTCAAAGAAACTATCAACATGTATGTGAAGAATTGGAATTAATAAGTGTAATGAGGCCTCCACCTTCCTCTTGGATGCCATGAGTGGTGCTTTTCTTGGAAAAATTTTGTTGTATGTTGAAGATAAGGGGCCACATGTAAGTTCTATGGGTTTACATGTAAGAATCCATGATGACAAAGGATAGATCTTACCTTGTTTTGGTGATAGATCTTACCTTGTTTTGGTGATACTACTTCTTCCCTTAGGATTGGTGCATGTAGCGGAGATGGATTTGATGTTTTTAACTTGCCATTCAATAGTGCAAAGTAAGATAATTTGAGTGAGAATCTAATGGAATTAAAAGGAAATGGAGAAAGAAAGTGGTAATGGAGAGGGAGAGAGCTTACCTTTGCTTAAGTAAGGAGGAGGGAAGAAGATGATGGAACTAAAGGCGTTTTCTCTTTCCTCTTTAAATTTATTGGTATGGTTTAGGAATTGTGTGGATTCCATTGGGAAATTCTCAACTTTTGGAAATGGTTTATGGGGAAAACTTCAAGGATAAATGGTTGATAGAGTAAATGATTTTTAAATGGCCATTAAGGGCATTATAATACCTATAGGCCTTAAGGAGTTAGGATAGAAATTTGTTTTGTTGAGTTTCTTTAACCGTATCTAATCTTAGTTTATTATATTAGAATGTGATTTGGAATTTGATTTGCCTTGAAAATGGACGCAGAATAGGATTGGTTTAGAAAAAGTGATTACATAGATGATGAAGGGTTTTTCAAAAATCTATTAGTTATGGTTATGTGGAGTGTTGACTTGACATAGAACTAAGGGATAATTTGAATCAAATTTTCTATTCTAATTGGATCATGCTTGACAGATTTGATAGGGAGTTTATGAGAGGCATTAGTAGCTAAATTCTAAAAATAAGTTAATTTTGGCCGGAATTATTTTTAATTTGGTACATAGTTTATAATAAAGAAATTATTTTTCTATGTTTAGGATTATTCCCGAATATCATTTTTCCTTTATGTACATGTAGTTATTTCGTTTGTGAGTATATATATATATATATATATAGATAGATAGATAGATAGATAGATATTTACATTTATCTATTTTCCCATTCACATAATTAAATAACATGAGTCATTTAATTGATAAATCCTTTACTTATAAATTTAGGTCTAAAAGTATAATGTACTCTACTAAAAACACATAGTATTTCTAATTGTTGGATTTGGATTTGGCTTCTAAATCTCATTTGATTTTGAGTCAGGTCTTTTCTAGGTTTTATTTAGGGCTAGGCATCTATTCTAAATATCTAAACACTATTATTTTAGAATCCCAACTTCAATCATTCAAATAACTTCCCAATTTTCACAATGTGTCGCTTCCCATATGATGGAATTGAGGTTGATTCCTTGTGTTAAAATCTAATTTGGATGTTAACGTGTGATAAATAGATGATGGACATGATGATTTGTGGGTTAGGAAGTAAAATAGGTGACGATTATTGAGTATTTGATGGCTTATATGTTGAATTTGGTGAAATTGGTTGATTAATGAATAAAAAAATTATTTAGGACTACAATCTATAATTTCCAGCAAGTATAATGTAAGTTTGAAGTGGAAATTGAGGTTAATTTGGAGTTTATTTCAAAAGATAAGGCCTAGACAAAGTTTAGTGGTTAAAGGATGATTTGGGATAGAAACTAGCAAGTTGAATCTTGATATATTGCAATCACCACTTTCATATTTTGGTGGATAATTTGAGTAAATTTCATTTAATTTTGATGAATTTGATTTAATTAGAGCTCAGTGTGTTAAATTGATGATTGGGTGTTGATTGGATATTAAATGATGTATAGAAATCAATTTGGAGGAGTTGAGTTAATTACATGTTGAATGCAATTTTGATATCTTGACATTTTGGGTTGTTCTAGGTATATTTGGATGTTTATTTTGCTTAAATTGAGATTTTAAATGATGATTTAGAGAGTAGAAGTGACTAGAGACAAATTAGCTCTGGTTTTGATTGATTTGGAGTTGAATTGACTAAGTTTTGGGTTTTTAAGGGAAAAATTCGTAACTAGACCAATCTAGAAATTTTGAGAGGTTTAAAATGAATAAAATAAGAATTTTTATTATAAATTAGGTAGAGGTAGTGATTAGGAGTAATTTGGATTTTGTTTGACCTAATTTAAAGTTAAAATGAGAAAGTTATGGATAATTGAAGATAGTAGGCTTCTAGAAAAATTAATTTGGATGAATTGGCATAATATTAGGATGATTTAAGAACCTTGGGGCAAGGTTAGCCCAAACCCAAGTTGGCCTACCCAAATGGGCTCATGGACTAACCTAATACCCTTTCCAATAGATGGTTCACATGACAATTCATAATTGGAATAATTGGGTCTAATTAGCTAAAAAGTTAATTAGGCTTTCTTAACCATTTTGGGCCCATAATTGGTATGAGACTTAGTTAGTCTAAACCAAACCTAATCGAATGACCAAGTTAGTAAAAATAACTTACTGACTTTAATTTTTCTCTTAATGCATAAAAATTGAATAATCTTGCTTAACTAGACTTAACCTTTAACTTGGGAATCTTCAACCTTTTAAGTATGTAGTAACATGCACACTTGCTAGAATGGTAAACCTTAACCAAACTAATATCAACTTAGCTAATCAACTAGGTGTTGCTTGTGCATGGTTATCTTGAGTCAATGAGCAATAACTTGGGCTTAAACTAGGGTTGCGATCTTAATTTAGTAACCCTAGTAGTTAAGCACTTAGGAATGGCTCAGTGGGTAGCTGATAGGTAAAATCGTGTTAGATAATAGGTACCATAAAGAGAGAGAAAGTTTATTGGGAGTTGTCTAAGGTTATAGGTCTTGACGGACAATACAACATAGTTGAATTATGATAAATGAGAACTACATAATAGTGATGACTCTTATATAGGGTTACTTAGTTTTGATTTGCCAATGTGGAGTTTGGCTACTTTCGTTGACCCCTGATTATTGCTGTTGTGGTATAGAACCCTAGGTCCCCAGCCATGTTGTTTAGAGTCATGAGTATACTAGTGTTGATTATTTACATTAATTAATAATTATAAACTATATAATTGTTTGTTGCATTAGAATGTAAGCTTGCTTGACATCTGTTTGTGTTTGCATTACAGTTATATTGGGTCTTCTTTGGCTCACTTTTCGTTTTGAGGTAAGTACTTACTAATGAATCCTTTTTACAATTCCAGTGGTATGGCTCTGAGGAGGAGTTCTAGAGTGATGACATAGACCTAAACAGCATGGATTCTTACTTCACTTTTCTTTTACACAAACTTTTATCCTGTAATGTATTTAGACTTATTATAAGAGTAGACTATGACTCTATAGCTTATTTACCATATGTTTGTATCTATTATGGGTCCCTTAGGCCCTAATACCAAGAAACTCTAATCTATACTGATAGGAATCAAAATCCGACAAGACCTATCATTAGGGTAAGAACTAAAGGAATTCAAAATTTGGCGATGAGGGCCCGTTTTGAGTAGATCGACCCCGGAATTATTTATATATTAACCTCTTTTCTATTATTCTTGTATTGTGTTTTCCAACAAGCAAACTTATCATATTTTATATGGAAATGGACAAACTCCCTCAAACTCAGCTTGTGGGTTATCATAGACCGACCTGAACCGGCGATGAGCTGGGCCGATGGATCATATAGAAGACCGGCATCTTGAAGACCATTTCTTTTATATATTTCTTCTTTTATGAACTATTTTGGTTGTATTTTGGTTTTGGGACACTTTTATTTCTTTGTAACTTTCATTTAGGGTTAGCCATCTTAAAAGTGGCAAACTTGTAATTTTGAGCACTTTTTAACCCTAGGAGTAGCAAGTATAAATACTTGCTTAAGAGAGGGTTTGGGGAGGCCATATTTTGCAGATTATACACTTCTTCTTCATGTGAGAATTAGGGTTCCTAATTGTCATTAGACTCTTATCAATTTCAATCCCAAGAGTTGAAATTGTGGCGAGTGCAACACCTTGAAATTGTGAGTAGTATCAATTTCATCTTGTTGTGATTTCTTTTCTTCTCTAGTGTGTCATATCTAGGGTTGAATTGAGATAGTTCTTGGTCAGAATTACTTCTTATTGTTGATGAATTATTGTGTTTATTTAAGGTCCCTTGCAATTGAATTCGAATCATCATTGAGAATTCCCTTGAAAACGTGTTTTTCACTATTGGAAAGGAGTCCTTGGAATTGAGGTTTTCTTTTGAATTTGTGGATTATTTTCGTGGATTATATGTGATTAGGGTGTTAATAGAAGAGATTATCATTGTGGTATTACAATTATATCTTTGAGCATTTGGAATTCTTTACATCTTCACTAGTGTTCACATGAATTTTACCCTTGTGGATCCGGTTTTACCTTGACTTGAGATTGTTTTTTCTTAAGTCTTTTAATTGTGCTTCTAAGTGGAATTAGGCACATCATCTTTTTGGTATCAGAGCACATGTTGAGAGAAGGGAATTAGTTTTATTTGATTTCATGGAGTTAATCATCAATTTGGGTGATTTAGTGAAAACCGCAATTGTGTTGATTGTTGTAGTTTTGAGCTTGCGAAATTACCTTGATTTGGAATTTAATTTGCTGTTTGTTGGAGTTGGATTGGGAAGGTTGTTGTATCATTTTACGATCACTAATTTTCGTGGAAGGGCAGAAGTATAAAGTGTTTTTTAATTCAACAACTTTTGGAACTTGCAAAAACTTACCAAATCCTTGCCATGGCTTGTTGTGGCGTAGAGGAGGATGTGTAGTTTGTTGTTTTGATTTCCATTGTGTAATTCTGAATTGGTGGAGTACAATTTGCAGATTGCATTGAGTTTTGATTAGTAAGGAATTATTTGAATTTAAACACATGCAATTAAGTTGTGGGAGTTAATGATTGCTATTTGAATTTGAATTCATTGTTTACCAATTGAAGAAGGCTTGCAATTAGTGAAGTGGTTTGAATTTCAAATTTGAGTTGCTACCTATTTTGTTGTAAAGTTGCGGTTAGAACTTGTGGGAAGTGGAGTACATTTTGTTGTTGCAACGTGTATAAAAGGTATATGTGTGTGGAGTTGTGTTTTTGTAAAATTAGTGAAGGGTATGTACGTGTGGCGTTATGTGTGTATGTTGATTGAAGGTGTTGTAATGTGGTGAATTGGTGTTGTGGTGAAGTGAGTGCATCGTGATTAGGTGTGTGTGGTGGTGTAAATTTGTGGAGTTGTGTGTAGTATAAGGTGCTACACATTAAGACTCATTGTAGGTATAAAAAAAAAAATTTAGCAAGAAAGGAAGGTTGAGTAGTGGAATTTAAAATTCAAACAAAGCATTAAAGTGTAAAAGTAATTGAACTAGTTACTTAAACACTTCTTTTTGAATTTAATTCTATCTACTTGAAAGTAGTTGAGTGTACTTCATTTGTGGTTTGGTTGTGTACTTGAACCTTGGAAGTGTGAAGATAATTATTGTACTGTTAGATTTGAGTACAATCATGTCTAGTGAAATGTTTCATTATGCTAACGTATTGCATCGGGACATGACTTCTTTTCAAACCATTGATGAGGGACAAAGAGAAAACTTGTTCCATACTTCTTATAGGGTACAAGGAAACTTGTGCGCAATTATTATTGATGGTAGTTATACTAATGTTGTAGCTGCATCATTAGTATTGAAGTTGAAACTTGAAACTATCCCACATCCTAAACCCTATACATTACATTGGTTGAATGATCATGATGGTCTTTGTGTAACCCAAAGGGCTAGGGTACCCTTTAGTATAGGGGACAAGTACTATGATGAGCTTGAATGTGATATTCTTCCTCTTTGTGCATCCCATATATTACTTGGTAGACCATGGTTGTATGACAGGATGGTATTACATGATGGATATAGAAATACTTATATGTTCAAAAAAGATGGAAAACGTATAGTATTGAACCTTATGTCGCCATCAAAGATCTAGGAGATGCAAAGATAGATAAAACAACCATCATAGAATCTTGAGGATCATAGCTACATGATCAAACCTTAAGAGGACCAAACTATGCAGACGCAGGTATGCCAACCTTCAAAGGTTCTTGAGGGCTCTAGTGACACGAGCCAACTCTTAAAGCATAAAATTTGTCAGACACCGATGTGCCAACCTTCAGAGGATCTTGATGATCATAGTCAGATAAGCAGACCACCAGAGAGCCAGACTATTCAGAGACAGTTATGTTCACTTTCAGAGATCTCAGAGGGCAATGAGCAGTTGGGCTAACCATTTGAAGACCATGAGGATCAGCGACATACAGATGAGTTAGAAAAGGAGGAAACAATATAAGTGAAGTGGGTTGAGATAAGGGACACCTCAGTGGATAACGGGTCATTATTTGTGTTGCAGATGAGATACATCCTAGAAATGGAGGAGAGAAAACAATCACCACCCGTGGTATTTCAGATTTTAGGATTCTGTAGTGATATTTCTTCAGGTGGTTTGCTAGGAGGAAACGAAGTCTCTACTGCATTTGATCTACCAGATTTGAGGAGAAATCTTTTTGAGGCCTGAGGAGATGATAGGAATCAAAATCCGACAAGACCTATCATTAGGGCAAGAACTAAAGGAATTCAAAATTTGGCGATGAGGGCCCATTTTGAGCAGATTGACCTTAGAATTATTTATATATTAACTTCTTTTCTATTATTCTTGTATTATGTTTTCCAACAGGCACACTTATCATATTTTATATGGAAATAGACAAACTCCCTCAAACTCAGCTCGTGGGTTATCCATAGACCGACCTGAATCGGCGATGAGCTGGGCCGATGGATCATATAGAAGACCGGCATCTTGAAGACCATTTGATGGGAAAAATTCTGGCACTATCAACCTTTTCAGAACCTAATCTGATGATTGACCAAATTGCTCATCTTTTATCTTATGTCTTTATTTCTAATAAAGTTTGAGAATAATCTTACATGTACAATTATATATCTCCATGGGATGCCAAAATGTCTTACAACTTCAGTTGGACATAGGACATTTTTCTAGGTAACAATCAAAGGCCCGCTGCGATTGTTCTCTATTCTGAGGCATTGGATCATGAAGATTTATGTTATTTTGTATCTTGTAAATGTTTATTGAACTATTTTGGTTGTATTTTGGTTTTGGGACACTTTTATTTCCATGTAACTTTCATTTAGGGTTAGCCACCTTAAAAGTGGCAAACTTGTAATTTTGAGCACTTTTTTAACCCTAGAAGTAACAAGTATAACTACTTGCTGAAGAGAGGGTTTAGGGAGATTATTTTTGCAGAATATACACCTCTTTTCACGTGTAAATTAGGGTTCATACCTTGGTTCCAACTCTTATCAATTTCAATTCCAAGACTTGAAATTGTGGCGAGTGCAACATCTTGAAATTGTGAGTTATATCAATTTCATTTTGTTGTGATTTCTTTTCTTCTCTAGTGTGTTGTATCTAGGGTTGATTAGAGATAGTTCTTGGTCAGATTTACATCTTATTGTACTCGAATGCTTGTGATTATTTGAAGTACTTATCATTTGATTTGGATCATCATTGAAAAGTTTCCATGAAAACGTGAATTTCACCATTTGGAAAAGGAATCTTACTTTACGGTTTTCTTTGTCAAATTGAGGCTTCATTTGCGTGGATTATATGATATTAGAGTGTTATTAGAAACCATTTCCATTGTGGTATTTAGATTATATCATTAGTAGAATTGAATTTCATCATTTCAACATTAGGGTTCATTTGAAAAGTGACATTTTGGGATCCGATTTTGCCTAGACTTGAGATATCTTTTCTTAAGTCTATTGGATGTGTTTTAAAGTGTGATTAGGCACATCACCATTTCTTTTATATATTTCTTCTTTTATGAACTATTTTGGTTGTATTTTGGTTTTGGGACACTTTTATTTCTTTGTAACTTTCATTTAGGGTTAACCACCTTAAAAGTGGCAAACTTGTAATTTTGAGCACTTTTTAACCCTAGGAGTAGCAAGTATAAATACTTACTTAAGAGAGGGTTTGAGGAGGCCATATTTTCCAGATTATACACTTCTTCTTCATGTGAGAATTAGGGTTCCTAATTGTCATTAGACTCTTATCAATTTCAATCCCAAGAGTTGAAATTGTGGCGAGTGCAACACCTTGAAATTGTGAGTAGTATCAATTTCATCTTGTTGTGATTTCTTTTCTTCTCTAGTGTGTCATATCTAGGGTTGAATTGAGATAGTTCTTGGTCAGGATTACTTCTTATTGTTGACGAATTCTTGTGTTTATTTAAGGTCCCTTGCAATTGAATTCAAATCATCATTGAGAATTCCCTTGAAAACGTGTTTTTCACTATTGGAAAGGAGTCCTTGGAATTGAGGTTTTCTTTTGAATTTATGCATTATTTTCGTGGATTATATGTGATTAGGGTTTTATTAGAAGAGATTATCATTGTGGTATTACAATTATATCTTTGAGCATTTGGAATTCTTAACATCTTCACTAGTGTTCACGTGAATTTTTCCCTTGTGGATCCGGTTTACCTTGACTTGAGATTATTTCTTCTTAGGTCTTTTAATTGTGCTTCTAAGTGGAATTAGGCACATCATATACTTGCAATTATGTTTTCTAAACTCAAATGAATCATCAAAAATTTCAAAACCTAATTAACAATTTCAAAATCCTAAAATTAGTTTAGAAATCCATTTAGTAATTAAAAGCCCTATGTATTCTACTTAAGTAGGTTATGTGGCCAACTATCATAGTCATAGAGAATTATGGGCATGACAATTAGAGTGTAGTAACGACACAATGTACACATTACAAGTAATATGATTATAAATATGTGTAAGCATATAATATTAATTACTTGTTACTTGTAAATAAGTAAATATATTTAAAGAAAATGATAATAGTGGTAATGCAATCATCATGCATTAGTAAATAATTAGTTTGGGCGTAGCATGTAATCATGTAAGGATGCTTAGCTAGTGGGGAATGTACATTTCAATGCATATTAAGAAAATAGGAACTTAGAATATATTACCATCTATTAGCCTAAATCCTCTTAAACCAAAATTCATCTACCTCATTGACTGATGTGCTTAAATGGATTAAGCACATAACACAAGATTAATTAGAAATCCAATGATCAACAAGACTAAAAATGGAGTGAACTTCTTATACAAAACCCTCCACACAAATGATGAATTCCATTAGCAATTGAATATCCAGAATCAACAATACAATTTAGGATATAATTCCACTAAATTGCAAGAAATAAAATGATAGAATTGACCCTACAAATGACGTGAAATCAAGAATCAATAGAATACAATCCAAATCAAAACTAGATGTTACACACTAGCATGGAATGGAATCAACTAAGGAAATGATATGACTCACAAATCCTTAAGTTGCTACTTGCCACAATTCCTTGAAGAATTGATAAGAGTTTTATGAAAATTTGAGTAAGAACCCTAATTCTCATGAAAATAGGAAGCAAATTGTATACTCTCATCTAAATACATAAACCTTACTTAAGCAAGTATTTATACTTACTCCCTTTAGGGTTAAAATGACTAAACAATTACAACTATACCACTAAAGGGTGGCCAGTCCTAAGTCCCTAAATACAACCAAATAAAATGTCCTAAAAGCTTACAAAATAAATGGTTTAAAGAAATAAATTACAAGTACCAAAGATCATAATCTTTAAAGAGCCGATTTGTCGAGTCAATGTTGATCACGGCGGGCCATTGGATGTAAATCCAATGATGTCCCTAATTTGATCAACAGTAAAGTTCATGTGGCATCCTGTGAAGAATGATCATTGTACCTGCTAGATTACCATTAAAACTTTTATTAGATAAAGAAAAATATGTATGCATGCAAGTGATTTGGATCATCATCCAAATCAAGTTCCTTGTCTATTAAGGTTGTAGGGTAGATTCCCATCATTGATGCTCACCACCTTTTAAATGTTGAGCCATGCAAACCTAGAAATTTGATAAGAAACAAAAGTACAAGGGAATTGAAGATTAGTTTTGGTGGAAATAAAAAAGGAAATAAGAGATTTACATAGATAGGGGAGATAGTGTTAGGGTTTCAAAGGGTTATTGTGTTGTTAATATTGTTGCTCCATTTTGGTGGCTGAAGGGAGGCAACTAAAGGAGTCTAGTTGACACATAGTCACTGGCCAAAGGCTGCTAAAGGTTGGTAGATCTACCCTCCCTGTTTTCTACCCGGTAAGAAGAAAAATTATTAGATATATTAAATATCATCAAATAATTTTGAATTTTTTTTACAAGGTTTATTTTCTATGTAGATTAATGTGGTCTTTTTATTTCAGTGAAATTAGTAACATGTATGTATGCTCAAGAACAACTTTACCTTAGATGAAAATCAAATATTTTTTGAAAGAGTAAATGATGTAGTTTCTACTTGTTTTTTTTGGTCTATAGGCTCCTAATAGGCTACATTAAATTTACATAACAAGAATTTGAGTAATGAACACGTTTGATATTTATTGTGAAATTTACTATTGAAACTATTGATTTTCCACATTAAATTATTGTAATTAAAATTAATAATCTTTATGTAATTACTATTGAATACTAATTAATTGTTGAATTAGGAGTATGACAAGACATTGGGATGATTTGGTTTGGATATCACAAGTCAATATATTGATTTAGCTAATTAAACATGAATTTAACAAATAATGTGTGGTTTTAGAAAATAATGAAGACGTGAATATTTTCCCAAAGTAATGAGAAAACCTGATTAAATATAGTTTTATAGGATCATAGTAATTTTTGTAGAATTATTTGGCTCAATTTACTATTTATTATGTAATTTAGCTAGTATTTATCTATATAATGGATAGTTGATGAATCTTGCTTGAGTTTTGGATAGTTGAAATAATAAAAAAAATGGAAGAAAGGGGTGATTGATGATTGGTAATGTCATGCCCCAAAGGGGGTTTGGAAGTCTCTGCTAAAAATTATCATGGCACGTGTGCACCCGTTACATGATAATCGTCTTACAAGCTAGAGATGGTAAGATTCTAAATAATTAATTACATTTATGATTAATCATATTACATATAATTATATAATAAAATATAACTATGGATTCCGTATCCCATAGTCAATAATGATCGTTAAGAGTCGGTATCCCCTACCAACCAGTAAAATGGAATAAAATATTAAGTTTCACAAATTCAAATTTTACATTAGGGTCCTAAAATAACATATCATCTAAATAATTTATCTTTCGCAATTCTTACTTTATCATTCTTAGCTTCCAAAAACTCTCGACCTTTCACATCATATCCCATCTCAAGCTTTTATAATTTTACCTACAAAATAGCTTGTGGAGGGGTGAGCACACTACGACCCAGTGAATGGGAGTGTAATACTTTCAATGCTACATACGCACCAGCAATTTCAAATCAAGTTATCAAATCATATGCTATACATAAACAACTATATAAATGCAGCATCTCAAGCAATCTTTCGGTAACCGATGTGAAGTCTAGGGTTTATGCCCCCCTTGACCTTAGGTTGGGGATTCTAAAGCCACCATTAGTGCCCAGATGTCATTACTTGGTTTATTTATCTTATCACTTTGATAATTATAATATTTTTATTTTAATAGCGAACGCTCCTGTGTCTTTGCATCAATCGGAGCAACGCTCTCGTGTCTTTGCACAGTCGGAGCAATACCCTCAAGGATCGCCGGACTCGGAATCGTCAAGGCATGACAATCCCCTAATCACTTAGTTCGTAGTTGGTGGAACAGTAATCCTCTGATTACTTTCGGTGACCTCTGTAGTAGTGATGGCCTTCAATCTCATGCAATGTCTGATGTAAATGCATGTCAAATTTTAATCGAGTCCACTTCTTTAATTAATTGGTTCGGGGTGATCAACCAATATATAGTTGCAAACCAATACACATTCAAGGTAATAAGTAACTATCAGCATTTAAGGAATACAATTCCAATGAAAAACATTAGGAACCCAATGAATCCCACAAGCAACACAATTACACCTTACATCCACATTCATCATGACAAGAGATATTAACCATTACATGTCACAGATGTGATCGGGAAGATTAAATGAACCAAATAAAAGTCAATTAAGCCCAACATAAATTATGATTGAACAAATTTTTAAAACGAGTCGTCGCATGAAAACAATTAATAAGAGCGCAATATAGCTTAATCTCATCCACCGTTAAATCAACCCTTTGCGTTTGAGCTACACTCCTCATTTCTTGACACCTCTGTGCCATTTCACTTAAATGTCAAATCAATTACTCGAGATTGATTTACAGTTATCATTCTGTGACACCTCTATGTCATTTTACCTCTCGAGGGCTTAGTTTTATGCATTCAAAAGTCAATTAGGGTAGCTATATATGTACATATCCCTTCTAAATCCTCAAATACCTAGGTATACAATATATATATATATATATATATATATAGATTTATAAATATCTTTTAACGGAAGGATAAATTTATTAAATATTTTTCCTCATATACTCAAGAGATGTAAAAGGATAAAATTATTGCATTGAAAAAAAATAAAGACTTTCATTTATGATTGTATAATTATAGGTGCGTAAACACCCATATATGTATTAATTTAGTTTAGTTTACATGTATTAATTTAGTTTACGAAAACAAAATTGGAATTTGGACGTTAAATTCGTAGTGATAGCACTAGCAACTAGGGCAAGGTGCTATCGTCAAGATAATGCTATCTACCCATAGCCCATTCTAATTTCTATATCGTTACACTCATATTTATCTATAATTTACGTAATTACTAGTTTCATCGTATGACTTTCTTTCCCACTTCTTTACCCCATCGTCTACTAAGAAAATAAATTAGTCACCACATTGCAATCACAAACAAACAAAGGAAAGACACATATGCAATATACTAGGATTTAGCACAACATAACAAACTAATCACAACATTGTAGCATATCATTAAGTTTTCCACTCACCTGTTTAAGGTTGTCATAGTTCCAACCGAAGTCGAGTGATCCCAGCAGGTAATCCCTTTACTTTCTGCTTGAAATCAGTGTCATTCTGCAATGCTTCCTCAACCAAATCTTAGAAAGCAGCATCTCCACCCGACTTTAGTAGTTTTCTAGCACTTGATATGTGTACTCTGCTCATTATACATTTGATGGCAAGGCATGAAGTTTCCACCTTAAGAGACTTTAGGCGAACAAGACTCAAAATGTTGAACACTTCTTTAACTTGATTCTAATACAGGGTTCTAAAAAGAATGACCTTCCTAAGAATCATTGTTTCAGTACCTCAAGTTGCTGTAATCAACTGTCTACTTTCTTTGTGTAGAAGTTAAGCAATAGAATGTCTTCGACCTGCTAAAATTGGAATTCCTTCTTCCGCGTAGGTAAAATACCCTTGTGAAGGACAACTAAAGGTTTTACATTAGGGTATTTAGCCAAGAATGATCTTCCTCAACATCCTTTGAACATTCCATTGCGAAATTCATTTCATTCCTAATATCCCCCAGGCCATCATCTTGGACGTTGCTTGAATCATTCTCTTCACCATCACTAACATAAACACCTCTTTTTCTCGTTTAATTTCATGCACAGGCACACTTACCTCCTTCACGCAATTCCCTATTCCTCTTTGGCCTCACCTTTCCATTCTTTCTTCTCTCCTTTGTTGGCATCTCCACCAACAAGGCTTCCTACCCTCTCTACTGGTCTCCATCCTCACTTACGCTTCCATCTCTATACATACACCGGCTATCCTTTACATACATACATGCCTACCTCCCTTGTAATAACGTCATGCACAAACGTACACACAAGTTTCACCTACACACATACACAAGATCAATACCCTCTTGCCTTTATTCTCCGGCTATTCTTCTCTTTTCCTCACCCTTTTCCATCTTTAAATCTTCGCTTTCTCCTTCTAACTTTTCCTTTTCCTTTCTCCTTATTCTTCTCTTCCTTTTGGCTCCCTTACCCATAACTTTCCCCCTTATTTCCTTGCTAAACTCTCTTCAGCCTTCAGACTTTCCAATTCCTTGCTTCTTCTTCTCATTTCTTTTCACTCTCCTCTAGCCCACATTTGTGTATGTGTATATTTCAAATCTTTCCTTCTAATTTGCCATGTTTTTCTTCTTCCGAAACATCTTCCATTTTCCTTTTCTTCTTCCTTTTTTACTTTATATCTCCTACTTATCAAACCCCACATACACACCGTATACACACACTAGCACATTCCTACCTATACACATACATGCGCACTCCGCACACACTACGTACACACACCAGCATACACCTCATAACCCTCTCTCCCCTTCCTTATGCACACCTTCTCTTCTCTCACACATAATCTCCTCAATTGTACGTCTTTTCATTGGATAACATTTCTTTCTCACATTCTCCTCCACTTCATCCTTTCTTCCCTGCTGGTTCATCCGTACACGCATGCCTGGAACCTAATCACCTAGGGATGTTGTTGCTGTTCCTGTTGTTATTGTCGTTACGGTCATTGTTGCTGTTGCTATCGTGGTTGCTGTTGCTGTCGTTGTTGTGGTCACAGTTGTTGCTGTTGTTATTATTGTTGCAATTGCTGTTGCTATTGTTGTTGCTGTTGCGGTTGCTGTTGTCCTCCTCCCTTGCACACACATACACCCACATCACGTAAAACACCAACCACCTAATCAGAGTAGCCACCATGACCTAACCGGCATAAAGCTCATATTCTCAAGTCCCAAGAAAGAGTACTACAAGTCTCACACATAGATACCAACCCCACTTCCCCCTCTTCTTCGCCTTGCCACTTACCGTCGGTCAATTTGCTGCCCAGATGTTACTGGTTCATAGCCTAGCAAGGGTTCCTTTTTGAGCTAGAAATTAAGGTTTCTTGGGGTATGGTTGCGAGGTTTGTGTCTTAGGTCTGGTTTGGGGTGGAAGGTTTAGAGGGGAAGGCAAGGATCTAAAGAGAAGGAAGGGAAATTTGGGGGGGGGAAATGAGAGGGAGGACAACATTGAGATAGGGGGCTCTTAGCAGTAGGGGAAGATATAAAGGAGAGGAAGAAAGGGGAAGGAAGAAGAAAGGAAAAGAAGAAGATGGAAAATGGGACACCGGCCGGTTGGATGATAACGAAGAAGAAACGCGACTAGAAGAAGAAGAAGAAGGAGAAAAAGAAAAAGAAAAGGAAGAAAGAAGAGGTAGGGGAGGGGACTGCTGATCGATGCGACCAGAGCAAACGACGTGACATATCCAACATGTTGCTCTACTGTTTTGTTTGGAAGGGGAGGCTTACGAAACACGCAAATTTGAAATTTTATTATTATTATTATTATTTTTGTTCACACGGTTATGTATATATATTATATTTTATATTATAAATATTTCTATTTTAATATTCCACACGTGTATAATGATGCCTTTAAATTTTATATTTTTAGTATTTTATTACGAACTTTATGTTTAAACTAATTTGATTATTACGGACAAAAATATTTACTCAAAATTTTCATTTGAAATTCCTAAATCTATAGTTTCAATTAATTTCATTATTTAACCCAATATTGCTCAAAATTTATGTTTCGGGGAATTTATTCTTTTAATTTAAATTACACGAACTAAAATTAGGATGTACAATTATTTTTATTTATTTTTTATATACCTATATATGAATTTTTTCAATTACTTCATGTCTTCCTCATTTTTTTAAAGCCTATTATTATTGTAAATTATTAAAATAATATTAACGCGTCGTGGTACTTTAAATTTTTCATCATAAATTTATCGAAGTTTTTAATATTGTGAGATTGTCATTCTCACTATCTAGACCTAAAAGTATTTTTCATTTTACGTATTTTCTTTAAATTTTCATATAGTTTTTCAAAATTTTTGGGACATTACAGGTAACGTGTCAGTAAGCTTGATTTGGAATGGAAATGGGTGATAAGGTGATGGGTAATTGATTATCATGTAATCTAAATTTTGAATAGGTAGAATTTAAGAACAAATGGTATTAGGTCTTCTAATATGCTTAATATTTATGATTTACTAATTTACTGAAGTGCATTTCGGCAATCCATATGCATTGAGTGATCTTTGGGGAGTCATTTACTACTTGGATTGTGGATTTTGTTACCAAGGTGAGTACCATTTTATCTTGACTAATTGTGTTACATGGTGGTTGATAATATAGGCCACTTGCTTGTTGGCTGCTAAACCTAAGATTATCACTTATGTGATCATTACAGGAGGATTTTAGAGTTAGCTATACATACTAGTATTACTAGTATGTGGAGTAGGAATAGGTTTAGAATAGATGTGCTTAGTTTGTTAAGTGCTTGTATTACAAGTCATGATCATCTAGCACTTTTGCATGGGTATTACTTGTATAGGTGTTTTGAACTACAACTAATAGATTCTAGGTACTACTTAAAGTAAAGCAAGTCCTCTTCTTTTCTTGGTAAGTTTGTGGCATGATTGACAAAGTGGTTAGTATTAGTCACCTATAGGGATTGGTCTCCCAATTTGTTTGTGGCAAGTGAAAGATGCATTGAATTCTCTCCAACGTGTATGTGAAAGTATGTAAGGGAAAAATCTCTACCAAGTACTAGTTAAAGCGTATGATAAGTTGTCTTAAGTATTAAAGGAGAGACTTAGGCTAAAATAAGTTAAAGAATTCTGGTAAGGGACTTATGACATATTGATTGCCATTGCATTTTCATTTACACCCACACCCTTTGACAATGCTTATGCAATGACTGAGTTATTTATGATTATTATGTTTGCTTGTTTTCTTTATCTTTTATATTCACTTTTCCTTTTAAACAGTTGTGGGGTTAGTGCTTTGCTGACCTTAAGTGCAGTTACATATGGTTAGGGCACCAAAGTGCGAATTCAGCATAAAGGAGAAGGCTTAAGCTTTTGTTACCCTTTAACTTAGTAGATCACTGAATTACATTGTAAATAAGTTTGTTAATTAAATGTAAATGTAAGAGTCTATAAGAAATTCTAGTTGTGATTCTATAAACCTTAATATAGGTGATTCAGGTGATTTGGGTGATCAGGATATAATAGGTAAGTAGGGTGAACACTTGAACTTATTTCATAGGCTAAAGCTTTAATCAAAATTGAACATAATAGGTAATGATCCACTAGATGAGTGTAGATAATCAAAATTCATAATAAGGTTGAAAGCACAAAGTGCACAATTAATTGCAAGTACCTCTAAATGGATTGTTATAGTGTTGATTGTGAAAAACTTGTTTCGGTTTGCAAATGAAATTACTTTATCCTTATTTTAGGGATGGCGTGATGATACCACTTTCAAGTACCATGTTAATAGGAATTTTTTGGTTAAATGGGTTAAATAAAGATTGAGAAGGTAGGTCATTACAGGGTGCTATCAAAATTGTGCATAGCAAATCCAATTTCATGTGAGCTTGTGTAGTGTAAATAAGTTGAAGGGGAATTTTTATGGTTGTTTGATTTTTAGTATAGTGCATATGCATATAAGATAGTTGCTTGTGAGGTTGTGATATCTAACTCTTATAGAGAGTAACAAGAGATTGATTTGAATTTGTGGTTGCAGTAAATGGAAAGTGGCAGTGAACGAAGATGTAGATGTGGGAGATGACTATTGAATGTGGTCCCACTTGAGCAACTAGAAGGACAACCCCTACCACCACTACTACCACCTCCTTTCTCATAATCTAATGGAACAAATGGCTACTACATTGTAAGCTTGGGTAGATGTAATGGCTATAGGGCCTGGAGGTGATAAGTTAGCTAGAGCACAATGAATTGTGAAGCCATTTGATGGTAAAAGCTTAGTTCTCACCACATCTGTGACATGGATTAACTCAATTAAGGATCATGTTGTAAACTTTAAGAGAACATAAATTATATGCAAAGCTATTAAAGTGTGATTTCTAGTTAAATAAAATTTCCTTCTTAAGGCATGTAATTTTAGAAGAAGATGTAACTGTTGACCAACTTCTTTCTTACTCAAATGTTCTTTATGTTATGGAATATACCATGATATCATCTATGAATACAATTACATACTTATCTAACAAAGATTGAAATATTTGATTCATTAGATCCATAAATGATGCCAATGCATTAGTTAATCTATATGACATCACTAAAAATTCATAATGGCCATATCAATTTCTAAATGTAGTCTTTAGCACATCTTCTAGTGTAATCCCAATTAATAATATCCTAATCTCAAATCAATTCACAAGAACTAACATGCCCCTTGTAACTAATTGAATAAGTCATCAATTAGAGGTAATGGATACTTATTACTAGTTACATTTTTTAATTTTCTATCAGTCTATGCAAAGCCTAATAGATCTATCATTGTTCAAGCCATTATTTGGTTTGCTCCCCTATAGTTTCTCTTGCAAGTTAATTGAAATTAAGGCATGTTAGGATTTAAGTGAACAGTGATTACTCTTCTTCTTTCATTAGCCTTATGGGATAAGCATAGCTATGTTGCTAAGATGGTCATATTGAGCCTGAGGTGTGAAATGTACAATTTAATTATGTATGTGTCATAGATTGAGGTATTTATAAATATTCAAATTTTGAATCTCAATCCACTCAAGTTCATTAGATCTCCCAAATTTGATTGGTTCCTTGGTCTCATTATTTACTAGGAAATACTAACTCTCTGCGATCTTAGAAGGACTTGCTTTGGAAATGAAAAGTATATAATTTCTTCTATATTTATCTATAGTTTTTATATTTTAAAGTAAACAGGTTAATAAGTATTGTTAGTTAGAATCTTGTTCACTTTAGCCACAAGTTGGTTGTCGCATGATTAGTGTACATATTAAACGATGGCTCATAGGAATGCCACTACTTAGCCTGTCTTGAGGGTGTGACAGTGTTAACTCAAAAGAATTGCATATACCAATGTGTTCCTATGATTATGATGTTTTGGTAGGGATGTTAAGCAAAAGAAGTGTAAGTTCATGAAAAATTATTTGGATACATATATTCCTAAGCTCTTTTTCATTGTAGACATCTGATATATCTAGTGACCTCTCCTTGAACTTCTCAATGTAATCCATCAAGTCTTCTTTTGCTTGTTAACTAATTCATGCCATATCAATGATGGTGACACATTCTTGGGTTGAGAAAAACTCTTTTAGAAACATCTAACACATCGTCCCCCATGAGTCAATCAACAAAGGGGGTAAGTTAATGTACCAAGTGTATGCTTTCTTAATGGGCAATCTAGAAAACTTCTTCAACTTAAGGTCATTGTTAAGTCAGTGCACCTCAAAGGTCTCAATAAATTTTAGGAGATGTGCCTTTGTGATCCCTTTCTTTCCATTGGACTTCATAAACTTAAGACTTGTGCAATTTTTCAAGTATGGCTTGTTCACAACTCCTTGCTAATAGGGGAGCTTAAAACTTAATATCCTAGTAGGAGCCACTACTTGTGCTCTACTAAAATACTTTTTTAAGCTCCCCTTGGTGATTTAGGAGGAGCCTGCATAAGGAATGTGTGTTTCTAGCTTGGGAATGGGGGTAGTATTATGTGGTGCACTTACACCAATAGTCGCGTATAGGTTGGAGCATGATGAGGAAGAGCTTTTGAGGTGAGAACCTTTATTTCAATAGGTGGAACATATTTTTTGAAAACTAGAGGTAGAGGTTGTCACACTTTGATGGGTACCCTAAACATAATAATCAACCATATATTGTATAAAAACCCAAAAATGGCCTTTTTGTTATTTAGGGATTTACCATGTGGTATATAGGGTGAACTTACATGATGTGCCTTGATTCTAAATCACAAGCACACAACTGCAATTGTAGAATCAATTAAACAAAGTCCACAAACGGCGTGAACCTTTAATCCTTATGAACCTAAATTGTCATGAAACCAAGCAAATTATGATGTGCTTAAAAGTGAATCCAAGCACATGAACACAATTCCAAATGATCAATCAATCTCAAATGCACAATTGGACGTACAAATAGCGTGATGCCTAGTACAACATAAACCCAAATTGCGTGAATCAATTGGAAAGTAACATAAAGGACTTCAATACCAATCAAATTACATATAACGTGCAATTCCAATCTATTAAAATTGGAGCAATATGAGCCCTAATTGGTGTGAAAACAAATGATGGAAAACAACCTATTATCACTAGATATTACACACTAGTAATAAAAAAGAAGCAACTTAGAAGTTCTTGATACTACTCACAAGAATTCTAAGCCTCACTTACCACAATTTCTTAGAAATTGATAAGAGTGCGTATATTAGTAAGAGGACTCACTCACTCTCACGGCAATAATATGTGTTTGTTCAAAATGTAAAAAAAAAAAAATGCTCCCTAAAAAACCTTAGTTAGTAAGTATTTATACTTGCTCCAATCTCATCATGGTATTTGTCCTTTATACTGAAAGGTACCCTAGTCCTCTAGGTCACATAGAGACTCCCCTGCCCACTCAACCAATGTAATGTGTAGGGTTCTAAATGTGGGGTAGTTACAAGCTGTAATTTTGATACTAATGAGGTAGCTATAACATTAGTATAACTACCACCATCAATAATAATAACACACAAATTACCTTGCACCTAACAAGAAGTGTGAAATAAATTCTCTCTCTGCCCATCATCAATGGTTGGAGAAGAAGTTAAGGCTTGATGTAGTGTATTAGTAGACAAAAACAAGTCACTTGGCATGGTTGCTTACTACTTCAACAAACCAATAATACAACAAATACTCTACGGTTCACTTATACAATAACACTACATTTCACTACACACACCACGACAACACACACAACTACAGTGCAACATTCTTCCAATTATAATACACACAATAAACCATGTTGCAACCTTCACTACAACACTCACTACACCACACAACAATCACTTACTCACCAATGTTGCAACATACTGATGTGCCTAAAATAGGGGTTAAGCACATGTAATTGAATCAATTAACAGTCACTAAGAGGACTAGATCAATTTGGATCCAAAGGCCCTAAAATTTGTGTGAACCTTAAGTATGAAGTATGATCTGATTTGCTATCTTTCAAGATAATGAAATTCACAATGATGAAATCCTCAATTGAAACACTAAACACACTTAAAATCCCACGCGATTATTACATAAAAACAACAAGAACAAAGCCGTGATCCACTTTCCCAACAAAGCCAATCTACGGTTCAAAATGAAACAAAAATTGATAGTAATAACAAGTGCTAAAACCAATCAATCTTATAACATAATGAAATTATTACAAATGCAATCAAATCTGACTAAGAACAATCCAATTTAACCCTAGATATAACTCACTAGTGATGAAAAGGAAACTACAACAAAGAGAGCTTGATATTACTCACAAATTCACTTTGAGGCCACTTGCCACAATCTCAATTTTAGGATTGAAATTGGTAAGAGCAATTTTGGAATTAGGAAACCTTAACCCTCAACACGTGAAGTTTTTGTTTTTTTCTAAAAAATTATCAAAAGTCCCTCAAAACCCTACTGAAGCAAGTATTTATACTTGCTCCCTTTAGGGTTAAAAAGTCCACAAAATTACAACTATGCCACTTTAGGGTGGCCGGTTCTAAAAGCACCTATTACAACAAAATAAAAGTGTCCCAAAAAACTTACAACATAAATGATTCAAATAAATAAATTACAAGTGAAAATAGTCTTCAACATGCTAGTTTTTCAATAGGATTTGTCAGCCTAACTCATCGCCGTTCAAGTCGGTCCATGGATAACCCATAAGTTGAGTCTTAGTGAGTTTGTCCATCACCCTATAAAGCCTAATAAGTGTGCCTGTTGGAATATACAATACATGAGTAATAGAATAGAGGTTAGTAAACAAATAATTCCAAGGTCGATTTGCTCAAAATGGGCCCTCATCGCCAAGATTTGAAATCTTTTGGCTCTTGCCTTAATGTTAGGTCTCGTCAGATTTTGGTTCCTATCATCTCCTTAGACCTAAAAAAGATTTGTCCTCAAATCTGACAGATCAAATGCAGTAGAGACTCTGTTTTCTCCTAGCAAGCCACTTGAAAAAGTATCACTACAGAATCCCAATATCTGAAATACCACAAGGGGCGATTGCTTTCTCTCTTCCATTTCTAAGATGTATCTCATCTGCAATACAAATAATGCCCCATTATCCACTAAAGTTTCCCTTGTCTCAACCCATTCCACTGATATTGTTTCCTCTATTTCTAACTCATCTGTATGCCGCTGACCTTTATAGCCCTCTAATGGTTGGCTCAATCGCTCATGGCCCTTTGAAACCTCTGAAGGTGGACACAAATGTCTCTAAACAGTCCGGTCCTCTAGTGGTCTACTCTTATCACTCTGACCCTCAGTATCCCCTGAAGGTTTACTCAACTACTTATGAGCCTCTAATACCTTTGAAGGTGAACACAACTGCCTTTGAATAGTTTGGTCCTCTAGTGATCTGCTCATCTGACTCTAACCATCAGGATCCTCTAAAGGTTAGCACATTTGTGTTTGACAAATTTTATGCTCTATGGGTTGGCTTGTGTAACTAGAAACCTTGGGAACCTTTGATGATTTGATTATGTGGCTATGATCCTCAGGAATTTGTTATGGTTGTCTTATTTGTCTTTGCATCTTCTAAACCTCTGATGGTGAGATAAGGTTCAATACTATACGTTTACCATCATGTTGGAACATATAAGTATTTTTATACCCATCATGTAATACCATCCTATCATACAACCATAGCCTACCAAGTAATATATGGGATGTACACATAAGAGTAATATCACATTCAAATTCATCACAGTACTTGTCTCCTATATTAAAGGGTACCCTAGCCCTTTGGGTCATACAAAGACCATCCTGATCATTCAACCAATGTAATGTATAGGGTTCAGGATGTGGGATAGTTTCAAGTTTCAACTTCGATACTAATGATGCAGCTACAACATTAGTATAACTATCACCATCAATAATAATTACGCACAAATTTCCTAGTACCCTACAAGAAGTATGGAACAAGTTTTCTCTTTGTCCATCATCAATGGTTGGAGAAGAAGTCAATACTTGATGTACTAAATTAGTAGAAGTATACACATCATTTGACATGTTTGCTAACTAACTTCAACAAGTTAACAACACACTTCACTACACACACCATAACGGTGTAACATACAACCAAGACAATAAATACTTATAGTCACTTTAAATAAAGTCAAGTAAAATAATTGAAGCACAAATAAATACTTCCAAGTAGTTAAGAAATTAAATTCAACTAACAAGTGTTTAAGTAATGAGTTCAATTACTTTCACACTTTAATGTTTGTTTTTGAATTTAAATTCTACTACTCACTTCCCTTTCTTGGTCATGGTTTCACACTCACAATTAGTGTTAATGTGCAGTACTTACACTACATACAATTCCACAAATTCACAAGTGGTACTTCCTTCACTACACATTCACACCGCCAGATATATACACGCAATCAATAATTCACTTATGGTGCACTAACTTCACCACAACTTTACTTCATGTGCAGCACCTTCACCTTAACGTCCACACAGTTCATGTTGCAACACTCCTTCACAATACAACTCCAATTTGCCACTCACAACAACTCACTTCACATCGCCACTTGCAAACAAAGGTAGCAACAAATTCAAATTCCACTTTAAATGCAACCTCTTCTACAAATGGTAATAAGTAAATTCAAATTCAAATAGTCATTCACTCAACTATCATACAATAACTTCTTCAACTTAAAGATGATGTTTGAATTTTAAATAATTTCCTTTTTTCCACATAGTTCAAATCTGGAAATGGTAAATAACAACCACATTTCCGAAATCATCAACACTCCATTCAATCTTCTTTGTTTTCAAATTTCCATTTTTTTTTTTCAAGTGATCACAATTAATCATAAAGAAACACTACTCTTCCTTACAGCAAGCTCAAGGACACCATGTTGCAATTCCTTCAATCAACACACATAAACACAATGCCACACACACACACCCTTCACTTGATACACAAATACAACGTCACACACACACACCTTTGTACTCATGGTGCAGCACACATACACACACACACTTCCACATGTTGCTTTCCCCTACTTCAACACAATTTCAAACTGCAACTTTACAAAAGGCAGCTCAATTCAAATTCAAATTATTTCACTTATTATAACCTTTCCACAATTGGTAAGAAGTAACTTTCAAATTCAAATGACCACACAATAACTTCTACCACTTAATGTGTGTTTTGAAAATCAAATAGCTTCCACATACTCTACACAATTCAATTCTAAAAATGCACAAGTATAATCAAATAGCTTCCACATACTCTACACAATTCAATTCTAAAAATGCACAAGTATACTCCCTATTTCTGAAAACACACAAGCAAGGAATACACTTCCACTTTCTTCACAAATGAGGTAACTTTTAAGTTCTGAATTTTGAATCAAGAAAATATACATCTACTCCTTCCCTTCACAGAAATTCTCAACAACAAAGAGCTACAACAAGACCTCAAATTCTACTTCAACATACAACAATTACAACTCCTCAACAATACAATCATGCAATTCAATCCTCAACACACACAATTTCGGATCAAAGTAAAGAACCTTAATTGATGATGAGGATCACAAAATCAACCAACACTAATCCCTTCTCTTAAGTTGTGCTTTGATACCAAAAGATGATGTGCTTAAAAAAAGGGGTTAAGCACATGTAATTAAGTCAATTAACAATCACTAAGAGGACTAGATCAATTCGGATCCAAAGGCCCTAAAATTTATGTGAACCGTAAGTATGAAGTATGATCCAATTTGCTATCTTTTAAGATAATGAAATTCACAATGATGAAATCCTCAATTGAAACACTAAACACACTTAAAATCCCACAAGATTATTACACAAAAACAACAAGAACAAAGCCGTGATCCACTTTCCTAATGATAAGATCACATTATACTTATATTTTCTTTTGGACTTATATTAAATTTATTTCAATATTATAAGAAAATATAAAGAAATGATACTTAATGGTGTTTATTGTGAAAATACAGGTTTTTAGGACCCAAAAGTAAATTACAATTTAATTGGAGGAGTTTTTCACAAAATTGAAGAAGCGAGTGGAGGATTGCAATAAAGGCCGCTGGCCTTGAGTCGGCCTACATTCAAGGCCGCCGGCTTTGAGCCAGCCTATATTAAACCGGCCTTAAAAAGCATTAAAGCCGCCGACCTTGAACCGGCCTTCATTACTCCTCGGATATCCATTGCGAAAATCTCTCCAAAATCGTATCTTATTTAATTTGTGACTCAAATCCTCATCAGATCAACCTTATCCCCCTCCTCTTTGGATCTATAAATAGGCCCCTTGTGTGAACCTTGAGAGAATCCCCTTTTGTTTAGAATCCTTTTTGTTTTAGAATCCCTTTTGCTTAGCATCTTTTGTTTAGCATCCTTTGTTCTTCTTCTTTGTTTTAGCATCATTTGTCTTTCTTTGAATCATTAGAATTCCCTTAGGTACTTTAGATTTTTCCAAAGTTTAGTTTGAAGAAAGAATGTCATTTTGCTGAAGTTTGCTTTCCATTGAAGAATTCAAGGAATCATTTTGGAAGATTGAAGTTCTTAAAGATTATAGCAATTGTTTCATTTACTTTATTTTCTTTTATGCCATTTATTAGTTTATTCTTGTTGTTTAATATGAATTCCATTGCATCTATTTATTTCAATTGTTTTTATGCAATTCATACCATAATGTTCTAAATCATCCTTATGGGAAACAAGATGAAGCCATAATTCGAACTAAAATGATCATTATATTCATGTTATAGGACATATAGATATGCGGAATTTTCATATAAGAAGTTCTGCTATGAATTGTATTTTGTAATTGAAATCAATGCATAGAAATGTAAATGACTCGAAAGAGAAATTTAGGTTTTATCAAGAATTCCTAAGTAAGATTTAATAATTCATGTGGAAGCAGCGTTATTGAATTTTATTAGAAATTGACCTAAGTGTTTCATGCAATATTTTTATTAAATTTTTCACTAAGGGATTAGGAGAAATTATTTTAAAGATATTAGGCAATCATATAATTGGGAAATTTATGATTGTGAATTAGAATCCTCATTTGATTTGAATTAGCGGGAGCTATTAAATTAAATTGGGGTAATGTTACTTTAAAACTTGATAAAGGATTAAGGTTTTGTTAATTTCTTGTGAAAATCCATATAACTATGAGTTATTATAACATGAATGCAATATGATTAGTAGAATTAGGGTGGATTCTATTTCCCACCATCAATTCATCATTTTTCAACCACAATTCTCTTTTTGAGCATTTAGTATAAATTCATTCAATTCTCATCAAACATCATTGCCTAAATAATATTAGAAATTGATATAGGTTTATTACTTAATCAATCTTTGTGGTTCGACACTCTTCTCTCACTATATTACTTGATCTGATCTGGTACACTTGCCGGTATTTATTCACGCTCATTTTATATCTCTTTTTGTGTGGATCAAATTTTTGGCGCCGTTGCCAGGGATTGATTAATATTAGACCATCTTCAGATTCTATTGTTAATTTAGGCACAATTATTTTGTTATTTATTTATTTATTTTTCTTATCATTATGTGATCATTTCCATTCTCTTTGAAGGTTTTTATTGCGCAAGAGTAGAAGTGCTGAAATTCTACCAATTACTCTTGAGATAGAATGCACCTTGCGACAACTTAGAAGAGAGCAAAGAAGAAGGAAAGAAGTTGACATGACAGAAGACAACCGTACTTTCAAAGTAAACGGTTATCTTCTCAAACATTACTATGAAGGGGAAAATGTAGATAAAGATGCCACAATTGTGGATTTAGGAGATGTGAGAACTTGAACTGGAAAAGTCGGGCTAGCGACTATAAACTAAGCGCTTCATGGGAGGCAGCCCATGCTCAATAAGTATATACACTAGTGTTTTAATTTCGTTACAAAAAAAAAAAAAACTAATTCAAGGCTGGATAAGAGCCGCCGATGCATTCAAGACACTCCAAGGATGACAGACATTTTGGGAGGAATTTTCTTCCCGATGAACAATTTTACACCAGGGAAGTACCAGTATTTCAATTTCTGCATTGACATTCTTTTCCTTAATTTTGTGACATATTGGAACAATGAGGACATTGTCCAATTTAAGTATGGGGAAGAGATTATAAATGTAGAAGTATAATGATTGCACACATCATGAGCTTACAAATCCCATGCTTTATTTATGTCCTTAAATTGAAATCCTGAAATTGACTTAGATTGGTGCCCTACTCGCCAACTATTGTGACTAGTTTACATAGTTAAAATTTAATAGTAAAATCTCTAGAGAACGGGGTTTACCCTATGTTTAGCCTTTGAACTTGAGATTGAGTCCTTAAGTTGAAAAAAACAAGCAAGTTTACTTCAAGGAAAAATTGGTTAGGATAAATCTCTCTTGAAATTTCTTTGAGAATACCTTAACACCTAGTGAAAGAGGTAAATGAAATATTTTACTTAGTGATCCCTTAAAAAAAAAAAAAGAGCCTTTACTCCAATAACTCAGGAAAGTGAGTTAAGAGTATCCAATCTTAAATGTTAGTGTGAGGAAGAGTTCGTAGGGGTCCCTTTAAAACCTGGTCACTTAGGCGATGAGCCTAGGATGTGCCGACTCAATGAACTCACAATAACGAGAAGGGCGGAAAGGAAAAATTTAGTACCTTAATGAAAACCAGGTTGACATGGGCGAGCTTTGGTCCCTCAGAAGAGTGAAGTCTCACTCCGCTGTCAATTAAGGCAAAAAAAAAAAAGGGAGAAATTCTAGGAAAAAAAATGGATACCATATGCTTTCACTCCTTGTTATCTTGTTTAGAGAAGTAAAATTGAGGGAGATGATACTTGCTAATAACCAATGAAGTTTAAATGAATGTTTTTCCTTATGGACTAAGTATTGTTTTCTATTGTTAAACACTGGGATTAAAAATTTGTTGTATTTAGATTAACTACTAAATTTCAACTAGATATACTAGTTACAAACTTCAGTATGGTCAGAATAATGGGCACCAGAAGTTCAATGATGGATTTCTCTTGTTTAAATCAATTATTTTGCTTGAGGACAAGCAAAAGTTCAAGTGTGGGGATGTTGATAAGATCACATTATACTTATATTTTCTTTTGGACTTATATTAAATTTATTTCAATATTATAAGAAAATATAAAGAAATGATACTTAATGGTGTTTATTGTGAAAATACAGGTTTTGAGGACCCAAAAGTAAATTACAATTTAATTGGAGGAGTTTTTCACAAAATTGAAGAAGCGAGCGGAGGATTGCAATAAAGGCCGCTGGCCTTGGGCCGGCCTACATTCAAGGCCGCCGGCTTTGAGCCGGCCTATATTAAACCGGCCTTAAAAAGCATTAAAGCCGCTGGCCTTAAAGCCGGCCTTGAACCGGCCTTCATTACTCCTCGGATATCCATTGCGAAAATCTCTCCAAAATCGTATCTTATTTAATTTGCTGACTCAAATCCTCATCAGATCAACCTTATCCCCCTCCTCTTTGGATCTATAAATAGGCCCCTTGTGTGAACCTTGAGAGAATCCCCTTTTGTTTAGAATCCTTGTTGTTTTAGAATCCCTTTTGCTTAGCATCTTTTGTTTAGCATCCTTGTTCTTCTTCTTTGTTTTAGCATCATTTGTCTTTCTTTTGAATCATTAGAATTCCCTTAGGTACTTTAGATTTTTCCAAAGTTTAGTTTGAAGAAAGAATGTCATTTTGCTGAAGTTTGCTTTCCATTGAAGAATTCAAGGAATCATTTTGGAAGATTGAAGTTCTTAAAGATTATAGCAATTGTTTCATTTACTTTATTTTCTTTTATGCCATTTATTAGTTTATTCTTGTTGTTTAATATGAATTCCATTGCATCTATTTATTTCAATTGTTTTTATGCAATTCATACCATAATGTTCTAAATCATCCTTATGGGAAACAAGATGAAGCCATAATTCGAACTAAAATGATCATTGTATTCATGTTATAGGACATATAGATATGCGGAATTTTCATATAAGAAGTCCTGCTATGAATTGTATTTTGTAATTGAAATCAATGCATAGAAATGTAAATGACTCGAAAGAGAAATTTAGGTTTTATCAAGAATTCCTAAGTAAGATTTAATAATTCATGCGGAAGCAGCGTTATTGAATTTTATTAGAAATTGACCTAAGTGTTTCATGCAATATTTTTATTAAATTTTTCACTAAGGGATTAGGAGAAATTATTTTAAAGATATTAGGCAATCATATAATTGGGAAATTTATGATTGTGAATTAGAATCCTCATTTGATTTGAATTAGCGGGAGCTATTAAATTAAATTGGGGTAATGTTACTTTAAAACTTGATAAAGGATTAAGGTTTTGTTAATTTCTTGTGAAAATCCATATAACTATGAGTTATTATAACATGAATGCAATATGATTAGTAGAATTAGGGTGGATTCTATTTCCCACCATCAATTCATCATTTTTCAACCACAATTCTCTTTTTGAGCATTTAGTATAAATTCATTCAATTCTCATCAAACATCATTGCCTAAATAATATTAGAAATTGATATAGGTTTATTACTTAATCAATCTTCGTGGTTCGATACTCTTCTCTCACTATATTACTTGATCCGATCCGGTACACTTGCCGGTATTTATTCACGCTCATTTTATATCTCTTTTTGCGTGGATCACCTAACAAAGCCAATCTAAGATTCAAAATGAAGCAAAAAATTGATGGTAATAACAAGTGCTAAAACCAATCAATCTTATAACATAATGAAATGATTACAAATGCAATCAAATTTGACTAAGAACAATCCAATTCAACCCTAGATATAACTCACTAGTGATGAAAAGGAAACTACATCATGTGCCTAAAATCAAGATTAAGCACATGCAAATGAACCAATTAAACCACTCCTAAATGATAAGATCACAACCGATTCACATTGGATCAAAATGATAGAATTGCGTGAACTCTATTGGTGTGCAAGTAGATTCAAATGCTATAACTTACAAATTAATAATCCACAATGATCAAATTCTTTAAAACAACACTAATCAAACTTGAATGCCATGTGAATTCAAACAAAAACAACATGAACCAATCCGAGATCCCCTTTCCCAACAAAGTGATCCACGGTTCAAATGAAGCAAAATTGATGGTTAAAACTAATGTTAAAACTGATCAATCTTATAACATGATAAAATGATTACCATTAAAATCAAAATCTGCCCAAGAACAATCCTAATCAATCCTAGATATAACTCACTAGTGATGAAAAGGGAACACAACAAAAAGGACTTGATATTACTCACAATTTCTCTTTGTTGTAACTCGCCACAATTTCAATTCTTGGTATTGAAATTGATAAGAGCAATTTGGATTTTAGAAAACCCTAACCCTCTCACGTAAAAGTGATGTTCTTTTTCTGAAAATTTGGCTAACTCCCTCAAAACCCTACTTAAGCAAGTATTTATACTTGCTCCCTTTAGGGTTAAAAGTCCACAAAATTATAACTATACCACTTTAGGGTAGCTGGTCCTAAAAGCACCTATTATAACTAAATAAAAGTGTCCTAAAAAACTTACAACATAAATGATTCAAATAAATAAATTACAAGTGGAAATAATCTTCAACATGCTAGTTCTTCAATAGGATTCGCCGACCTAGTTCATCACCGGTTTAGGTTGGTCCATGGATAACCTACAAGCTGAGTCTTAGTGAGTTTGTCTATCGCCCTGTAAAGCATGATAAGCGTACCTGTTGGAATATACAATACATGCATAAGAGAAAAGAGGTTAGTAAACAAATAATTTTTTGGTCGATTTGCTCAAAATGGGCCCTCATCGCCAAGATTTGAAATCCTTTGGCTCTTACCCTAATGATAGGTTTTGTCAAATTTTGATTCCTATCATCTCCTCAGGCCTCAAAAAGATTTGTCTTTAAATCTGATAGATCAAATGCAATAGAGACTTTGTTTTCTACTAACAAGCCACTTGAAGAAGTATCACTGTAGAATCCCAATATCTGAAATACCACAAAGGGTGATTATTTTCTCTCCTCCATTTTTAGGATGTATCTCATCTGCAACACAAATAATGACCCATTATCCACTGAGGTTTCCCCTGTCTCAACTCATTCAACTGGTTTTGTTTCCTTTTTCTCTAACTCATCTGTATGTCATTGGCCCTCATGGCCCTTTAATGGTTGGCTCAATCGCTCATGGCCCTCTAAAACCTCTAAAGGTGGACACAAATGTCTCTAAACGGTTTGGCCTTCTAGTGATCTGCTCATATCACTCTCACCCTTAGGATCTTTTGATGGTTGGTACATTTGTGTCTAACAAATGTTGTCCTCTGTATGTTAGCTCATGTAACTAGGAGCCTCAGGAACCTTTAAAGGTTGACATGTCTACTTTTGCACAATGTAGCCCTCTGCAGGTTGGTTCATGTGGTTGTGATTCTCAGGAATCTCTGATGGTTTACGGATTTGTTGCTGAACCTTTTGGACCTCCAAAGGCGACATCGGATTCAGAATAATACGTTTTCCCTCCTTCTGGAATACATAAGTATTCCTGAAGCCATCATGTAAGACCCTCCTATCATACAACCAAGGCTTACCAAGCAATATAAGGATGCACACATAAGTAGAATATCACACTCAATTTCATTATAGTATTTATCCCCTACACTGAAAGGTACCCTAGCTCTTTGGGTCACATGCCAACTCCCTTAATCACTAAGCCAATGCAATTTATACGGTTTAGGATGTGGAGTAGTGGCAAGTTTTAGTTTCGATACAAACAATGCTGCTACCACATTGGTACAATTACCACCATCAACTATAAAGACAGATAAATTCCCTTATACCCTACAAGAAGTTTAGAACAAATTTTCCCTTTGTTCACCATCCTTAGTAGTAAAAGTAGTTAATGTTCGGCACGATACATTAGTATAATGAAACATTTCACTAGACATGATTGTGTTCAAACTCAACAATACAATAATTATCCTTACGCTTCCATGGTTCAAGTACACAACCAAGTCACAAATGAAGTACACTCAACTACTTTCAAGTAGATAGAATTAAATTCAACTACAAGTGTTTAAGTAATTAGTTCAATTACTTTCACACTTTAATGACTTGTTTGAATTTCAAATTCTACTACTCAACTTTCCTTATTCTTGTCTTGACTTCTCACCACTTAAATACACAATAGGTAGCAATTAAACACATATACAATGCATAATTCACCACTACACAACTTCCCTTCTACTCACGGTACCAATATGTTCATGCCACTAGCAATCAATTATCTTTACAACACCAACAACAACCAATGCTAAATATACACACCCTTCACTAAGTTTACAAAAACACAACACTACATACACTCCTCTTCAAGCCACGGTACACTTCCCTTCCACACACTATAACAAACTGCAACTTCAACACAAAAAGGCAGTTCAACTTTCAAATTCAAAAGGAGTTCAATAAGTGCACAATTCCACAAATGGTAAGAAGTTATTTCAAATTCAAATGACACACAATTAAACTATGACTTAATGTGGGTTTTGAAATTTCAAATTGACTTCTTAATTCACACTTCAATTCTGAAATTTAAATCTAAAAATTACAACTTGCTACTCCTCACTTTTGAAAAATACACTCAACACAAACCCACTTCACCAATTGATCACAAAGGATTAACACTCTTTCTCTTCACGTCCACTTCAAGATCACTTAACACCACTTCACATATACAATAATTTACACCGTCACTCACACTTACACACACACAACAAGTCACACTGCCAATCGCACTACTTCCCCTTGCTTTAAAGTTGCAAACACTCTCCACCACCACTTACACCACTTACAATCCCTTTACTCAACATATACGCACAATGCCACACACACACTTCCAAATATACAATCTTTCACCACTACAAAACACAATGCAAACTGTAACTCACACACAAAAAGGCAGCAACAATTTAAATTCAAATTACTTCACTAATTGCAACCTTTCCACAATTGGTAAGAAGCATTTTCAAATTCAAATAACTACATAATAACTTCTTCAACTTAATGTTATGTCTTGAAAATCAAATAATTTCCAAATCTTCTACACTTCAACATACACTCTTAATCATGGTAGCAAACAACAATTTGAAACAATTAATGATGCTTCCTCAAATGGTAAGTAAACACTTCAAAATAATTAAAGTGTATTATGATTAACAATATATAATAACTCTTTCAACTTAATAATTGCTTTTGAATTTCAAATTGTTTCCAAATACTCCATGCAATTGAAAACAAAATTTAGAAATGAAGGTAAGTTTACTTCTGAAATTCCTAAAAAAAAAAAAAATGTAATTCCCTTCTTTCTCAAACAAAGCAGCTCACAACGCATACACACCTCTACTTCTATGTACAGCACTTTTTACTTCAACACACAACTCACAAAAAATTGCAATTACCTCCACAACACACTCACACCACCACACACACAACACAAACATGGTGCACTCCTTCAAATAACAACAACACTTCAAGTGCAGCACCTCCTTGCCTCAACACACATAACACCACACATTGCAACCCCTTTAACTTAATACACACTTACACTGCCACACATAACTCCCTCCAAAGATCACGGTAATGAAAGATAAATGGAAGCAAATATGGACACTAATCTCCATACAGCAAGCAATTTAAAATGTTACACCCTTAATGTAACCTTCTCCATAAATGGTAAGAGTCAATTTCAAATTCAAATGAAATGTAATCAATACCACTCAATAACTTCTTCAAACTTAATGGATGTGTTTGAATTCAAATGATTTCCTATTCTCCACACAAATTAAAATCTAGAAATTGTACAATACAAGAAAGGAGTGATGACCGACGAACATGTTGGGGTATGACTCATACTTCCGCTACGACATGAAAGCACGTGAGTCCCCCAAAACTGTTGGGGTATGACGCTAGAGGGCGTTTAACAATTAAGCCCACGGTTGTTTATTAAAGTTTAGGCTTGGATAAGAAAACACGAAGAAAACTGCTTTTTGAAGGAACAGGGGAAGAGCACGGCCGTATGTTAAGGAAACATGCCCACAAAAGCACACATGGTTTAACACACGGTTGAAGGCACGACCGTGTGTTGAGCTTGGAAAATACACAGAAGTACACACGGTTGAACACATGTGAAGGCACGACCGTGTGTTGAGCTTGGAAAATACACAGAACAGAAGTACACACGGTTGAGTACACAGTTGAAGGCACGGCCTTGAAAGCCATCAACCCATTCAAATACCCATTCACAATCACAACTCACAAGCATAAAAATTCCCATGATACACTACATTACAACTGTACAAGTACAAGTATAGTCATACAAGTTATACCTAACACAAAACTCGCGTCTATGAAGATAGATCTCAACTCGGTGGAGGGTGGCCTGCTGCAAGAACGATCACTGCTTCACTGTGCTCACTCGTCTACGAAGGAGAAGGATCGCTGGCTCGCTACTCGGTGTTCTTTGTTCTGATAGTATCAAGTATAAAATCAGCTCACTGCTCAGTGTGGAAGTGGATGTAGAACGAAGGATCGTTGGCTCGCTTCTCCTCTCTCATCACTTTTCACTGTCTCTCTCTCACTGTCTCTCTTCAACGTACAGGAACAGCAACAGCAGCAGCAACAGCAAGCCAGAAATTGCAAAGGATGTGCTGGGTTGCCGATTGGGTTGGGCTTGGATCCGACCCGAATGGATTTAAGCCTGCAATTGGATAATTGTGTGGAATCGGTAGAAACATGCAGAATCGCAATTTTGAACGATTTTACTGTTTAAAATCGCGATTTTACTTCGATTTTGATCCTTTCTGATTTTGTATGCGAGTTAACTGAGATTGTATATGTAAACTCGTAAAATCGTGGAATCGTACGAGTTGAAACACAATTTTGATAACCTTGAGTGTAAAGATATACCTCTACATAACCTTTCTATACCATCATATGATTTCAATGGCCCTCTCTATGCAAATTTTATGAAATGCATGATCCATTTCAATTAAGGTTGAGTTTAATTAAGTTTGATTATTTGGTAACCATCCATTTATATATAAACACTTATAATCCTGCAATTCCAGTGCACAATCACATCAATCATGTAATTATCATATATTAAAGTAGCTTAGCATTGAATTTACATCAAATCACTCATAAGCAATCCTTTAATCCCCATGCAATCAACTTCAGTCATATAACTATATACACTACAAGTGCAAACACGGTCAAATACAGTAGTCATAAGAATACTCATTAGACCATTGGCTATTGGTCATAATAATTAGGTGGTAGCTCGAGATCAAGGTCAGTATAGCTTAATAAAAACAATAAGGATCCATGAGTATGGGCTTGGATGTACTAAAGTGTATGAGCATTTTAGGTAAATTAGCTATAGTTACTGGTTTTCGTATTTTGGTTATAACTTTTCATTTTAAGTCTGTTTTTCACTTTCTTATAGTCATTTCAGATTTTCCTTTGTGTACTTTTCACTTTTGTGGTCATTTTGGTCATTTGGGTTGTGCAACATTCGGGAATGGGCTAAGTAGTTTTGTAAGTCACATTGTTGGGCCTAAATTGAGCTCTTTTTGTGTTGGTTAGGCTTAAAATTTAAGGAAATCATTTTTAATTAACATGTAATCATATTTGGGCTTTCCTTTAGTGTGTAAAGGTCAGAATATTGCTGCACATTCAAAGTTCTTGACTCATTAGTGGGGTGTTAGTGTTGTTCTTTGTTTTCCTTAATTCTTTTGCAAAAACTTTAATATTGGTATTTGACTTAAGAGATTTGTTCTAAAATTTTCTTAATCTTTATTTATTATATTTGTAAGTGGTAAATCAAAGGAATTTACATTTCCCTTCCCTTTCTAGGCATTAGTTCCCACATTTTAGGTGAAATTATGTGCACTTTTCATTCTAATCCATCTTATGCTTCCTAAATCAGTTTCTAATTCTACTTTAAGTTGTGAAGTATTTCATATGTTGAAGTTGGAAGCTCATTCATGCCTTGAGTGCCTCGTCCATCCAATGTATTAGTTGTTCTTATGCATTTTCTAGCTTAGCCATTTCTATTTACTTCTAGCCACTTCTTGATGCTAACTAAGGTCTTGAGATGCTAAAGAAAATCAAAGTGTAGCATTCCTAAGTTCCCAAAATCTTTTGGCTAACCTTGTATCATCACCATAAAGCATGTTTTCTTCTATGATTTCCACAATTCTAACTAAAAAAAATCATCCTAGCATCAGGATAAAATTTTGTTCTTACTAAGCACAAGTTTACATCTTTCCTTACATTTAAACATCTAAAACAAAGTTGTTATAAGGATTATTGTTACAAAAGTGAAATTCAAATTAAACCTACTACTATTTCAAACCGAATGGAAAGGAAAACATAGACGTAACAAGAAAATGAAGCAACAATAATCCTACTCTTGAATGGAGTTCTTAAATCCTTGTTTCCTCTTGAGTGTGCTTTAATCTTAGGCTCTCAATCCTTAATCCAAGCTTTATAGTTGCTAGCTCCTAATCAAAACTCCTAGCTTAGTTTAGGAAAATTATATGGTAAGGGTGGAAGTATGTGGAAGGTAAAGGTAAAGAGTGATGGTGGTTGTGTTGGAAGGTTATGGTTGTGTGTAGTGGTGTTAATGGAGTTAGTTTGAGGCTTAAGGGGTAGAGTTGTGTGTGTTTAAGTTAAAGAAAAGGAAAAAAAAATGAGAGTTAAGAAGAGGGAGAGAGAGTAAGGGTATGTGCGTGTATGTTTTGTCCTAACTTAGCCATAATAGGTAAGGGGTAAAAGGAATTATAGAAGACACTTTGGAGTCTTGGTTAAGGGAAAGACTTATGTCAAGCCACCTTCCTCATTTGGTAAGCTCTATCTTCACCTTGACAATTCACTACTCAATAGCTACACTATGTTTTCTAATGACCCCTTAATTTAAGGACAACCTTTGGATTTGTGTAGACAAGTCACTTTTTATCCTCTTCCCAAGTGTGGCTAGCATAAACTTCATTAAATCACCTTATTTTTTAATTTCTTTTGTTTCTTGTTAGTTAAATTGGTTTTCAAATGTGTAGTTAAGGTATTTTAGGGTTGTTTGGTTAGTCTTGTTGGTTTTTTACTAAGTTTGAAAGTGACTAGGCTCCTAAACTTGAGTGCATGCCATTGTAGGGTTTGACTTAATCAATTTTATTTAATCATTATCATTAGTGGTTTAGTCTTTCTAATTAAGCTTAATTATGCCATGCCTCGAAAGAGGGCCTAAAAGTCTCCACTAAAATCATCATGGCACGTGTGCACCTGTTACATAATGATCGTCTTATGAGTCAGAGATCATAAGACTCTAAATAAATAATTGCATTTACAACTAATCATATTACATATAATTAGATAATAAAATACAACTATGGATCACGTATCCCATGATTAACCATGATCACAAAGAATCGATATCCCCTATCAATTAGTAAAATAGGATAGACCCTAGGTTTCTCAATTTCAAATTCTATTTACATGGAGGTCCTAACATTTCATCTAAGTAAATCTATACTTCACAATTCTTACTTTATTGTCCTGGTCTTCCAAAACTCTTAACACTTCACATCTTATCCCATCCCAAGCTTTCGTAATCGCTACCTGCAAAAGAGTCTATGAGGGGGTGAGCACACTATAGCTCAATGAATGGGATGGTAACGCTTTCAATGCTATGTACACATAAGAAAATTCAAATCAAGTTATCAAACATATGCTATGCATGAGAAACCATATGAATGCAGCATCTTACATGGTCTTCCAGTAACCGACGTGAAATCTAGGGTTTACGTCCCCCTTGACCTTGGGTTGGGATTCCGAAGCCACCATCAGTGCCCAGGTCATTACCCAGTTTATTTATCTTATCACTTTGTTAATTATGTTATCTTTTTAACTCAACAGTGAATGCTCTTGTGCCTCTCTACACCAGACGGAGCAAAACCCTCAAGGATTGACTGGCTCAGAACCATCAAGGCCCGACAATCCCCTAATCACTTAGTTCGCACTTGGCAAAACAGTAATCCTCTTGATTACCCCGGTAAGCCCTATAGCAGTGATGGCATTCAATCTTATGCAATGTCTCGTGGAAATGCATGTCCAATTTTAATCAGGTCCACTTCCTTAATTAATTGATTTAAGGTGATCAAACAACATATACAATCAGAATCAATTCATTTCACACTCATCACAACAAGTACAGATTATGCCCTTCTTATCACTCAAGACAGATACTGAACCTAGACTCCGTGGATATAGACTTATCCAGTTTTACAACAAATTAGATTAACTCGGCACCTCTCTATGCCATTTCTTTTAAATGTCAAACCAATTACTCGGGGTTGATTTACAATCATCATATCTGAAACCTCTGTGTTGTTTTCTTAAATGTCAAACCAACCACTCGGGTTAATTTAAAATTCTCTTCTTTAACACCTTAGTGTCATCGCACTTCTCAAGTGCTCTATTATTCACATTTTTGAGAGCTAACAAGGTCGTCTCGTTTTTTCCTTTTGATGTCTTGAAGACATTTTGTATATAATATAAAATATATATATATATATATCTACACATATATATATGTTCATGACACATCTTTAAGTAAGGACAATTCATTAGACACCTTCCTTTACGTACTTAAGAGAGTAAGCAAACAAGATTGTTAAGTTGTAAAAACCAAGGTTGCACTCATGATTTGTATGGTTAGTTTTCATAGGTGTATTATATAGATATAATAGAAAAATAAGCTTACCTAGTATATATACACATTTAGGAACCAACTTTGACATGTATACATAATGACATCTATAGACCCTATTCTAACTAAGTACACCTACTTGGTAGCTCTAGAAAGAAAAGCTAAGTTTCTATGTTTTGGTTTGATTTGTAATAAAACAATTTTAAATCATGAGTTAGACTTGTGGTTATAGCACTAGCAATATGGTGCTATGATGTGCTCAAAACCAAACCCAAGCACACAAAACCCAATTGAAAGACCAATTACACAATGAAATCAAACTAGTCCTCCAAATTGCATAAACCGTCAATCTTTATAATTCCAAATCCACAAATATGAACATGTATGAAGATTGCATATCTAAGAATGATGATGCTCTGATACCAAAAGATGATGTGCTTAAAACCAAGGTCTAAGCACATGCAAATGAACTAAAGGAATAACTTTAATTCACAAGATCAAAACTGATTCAAAGGGCACAAAAATTGCATGAACCCTAAATGAATTAGGTGAACCGATTGCTATATTTCATAAAATGAATATCACAATGATGTTTTCCTTAATGAAGATCATAAAATATACTTGAAAATCACGTGAATAATACATAAGATCAACAAGAACAACTCTGAAATCAACCTTTCCAACAAGAGCCAATTCACGCTACAAGATGAAGCAAAATTTGATGGTGATAATAAATGCTAAGAACTAATCAATTAAGTACTAATAATTTGATTACAAATGTAATCAAATCTGACCAAGAAACTTCCAATTTAACCCTAGATATTACACACTAGAGAACAAAAGAAATCACAACAAAATGAAATTGATATGACTTACAATTTCAAGTGTTGCACTCGCCACATTCTTAACTCTTGGGATTGAAATTGAACTGGGGAAAACCCTAAGCTCTCTCACGTAAAGTGAAGGTGTCTAATATGAAAAATGGCCTCCCAAAACCCTAATTTAAGCAAGTATTTATACTTGCTCCCTTAGGGTTAGAAAATACACAAAATTACAACTATACCACTTTTAGTGTGGCCGGTTCTAAATGAAAATTACAAACAAAATAAAAGTGTCCCAAAATGATTACAACATAAATAGTCTAAGTAAATAAAAAATATATAAAAATTAGTCTTTAAGATGCTAGCTCTTCCATAGGATTCATCGGCTCAGCTCATCACCGATTTAGGTCGATCTATGGATAACCCATAAGCTGAGTTTTAGTGAGTTTGTCCATCGCCCTATAAAGCTTGATAAGTGTGCATGTTGGAATATATAATACATGAATAAGAGAAAGAGGTTAGTAAACAAATAATGTCGGGGTCGATTTGCTCACAATGGACCCTCATCGCCAAGATTTGAATTCCTTTGACTCTTGTCCTAATGATAGGTCTTGTCAGATTTTGATTCCTATCATCTCTGTGGGCCTCAAAAAGATTTTTCCTCAAATCTGACAGATCAAATGCAGTAGAGACTCTGTTTCCTTCTAGCAAATCACCTGAAGAAATATTACTGCAGAATCCCAAAATCCGAAATACCATAGGTGGTGATTGTTTTCTCTCCTCCATTTCTAGGATGTATCTCATCTGCAACACAAATAATGCTCCATTATCCACTAAAGTTGCCCCTGTATCAACCCGTTCCACTAAAACTGTTTTCTCCTTTTCTAACTCGTCTGTATGTGACTGATCTTCATGGTCTTCTCATGGTTTGCCTAACCACTCATTGCCTTCTGAAATCGCTGAAGGTGAACACAACTGTCTCTGAAAAGTTTGACTCTCTGATGATAGGCTCATCTGACTCTGACCCTCAGAACCCTCCAATGGTTTACTCAACTGCTCATGAGCCTTTAGTACCTCTGAATGTAAACACAACTGCCTCTAAATAGTTTGGTCCTCTGGTAGTCTGCTCATTTGACTATGAACATTAGGATCCTCTAATAGTTTGCACATCTATGTCTGACAAATTTTGTGCTCTAAGGGTTGGCTCATGTCATTAGAAACCTCAGGTACCTCTGAAAGAGTTGATCATCTAGCTATGACCTTCAAGTATCTGTGATGGTTGTCTCATCTGTCTTTGCATATTCTAGACATCTGATGGCGACATAAGGTTCAATACTATACGTTTACCATCCTTTTTGAACATATAAGTATTTCTATACCCATCATGTAATACCATCCCATCATGCAACCATGGTCTACCAAGCAATATATGGGATGTACACATAGGAATAATATCACATTCAAGTTCATCACAGTACTTATTCCCTATACTGAAGGGTACCTTAGCCTTTTAGGTTACACAAAGACCATCATGATCATTCAACCAATGCAATTTATACAGTTCAAGATGTAGAGTAATAGTAAGTTTTAGTTTCAATACTAACGATACTGCTACCATATTGGTACAACTACCACCATCAACTATAAGGACACATAATTTCCTTGTACCCTACAAGAGGTATGGAACAAGTTTTCCCTTTGTTCTTCATCCTTAGTAACAAATGTAGTTAATGTTCGGTGCAATACATTAGTATAATGAAACATCTCACTAGACATGATTGTGTTCAAACCCAACAACACAATAATTATCCTCACACTTCTACGTTCAAGTACACAACTAAGCTACAAGTGAAGTATACTCAACTACTTTCAAGTAGACATAATTAAATTCAACTATAAGTGTTTAAGTAACTAGTTCAATTACTTTTATACTTTAATGACTTGTTTGAATTTTAAATTCTACTACTCAAAACCTTCCTTTCTTGTTGAGGTTTCACACTATAATAAATCACAAATTATAGCACCTTAACACAAGCACAAATGCACAACTCCATCATCACAAAACTTCCTTGCTCACGGTTCCACCACCAATTACACCACTAGCAACAATTCTCTAATCAACACACATAAAACCACACCAAAAATACACACACACCCTTTACTAACTTTACAAAAATACAACACCACAACACGACAACAAATTCAAATGAACACCCTTAATGTACTTTCCACAAATGGTAAGATTCAATTTCAATTTCAAATGAAATGTAATCAATACCGTTCAATAACTACTTCAAGCTTAATGGATGTATTTGAATTTCAAATGATTTCCTATTTTTCAACTCAAATTCAAATTTGGAAATTGTAACTTATTCTCCCCAATTCTGAATTCACAAAGGTCACACTTCTCTTTTCACCACAAAATATTGTATTTCCAATTCCACAATCAAACACTAGGACATAAAATTCTTACTCCTCTTCCCTTCATGGAAAATTCAATAATAAAGAAGCTACAATAAGATATCCACTTTACCACACACACAACACTACAACACATGGCAATAATTTCAAAAACAACACTCTTAGGCTTCAAATTTCACTTCCTCAAATGATGACAATGATGATTTCCCTTAAACCACTCATAGCTAACTTAAGAAGACAAAGAATATGGTAAGTACTCTACGTCTACAACAATTAACAATAATGAAATCACTTCAACAACACAATTGAAATAATTTAACTCTTCAATACACAATTTCAGATCAAGGTGATAAGAACCCTAAATTTCCAAATTCAAATTGCAAATCCCTCCTCTAAACCTCAAGCTCTGATACCAAAAAGATTATGTGCTCAAAACCAAGCACAAGCACACAAAACCCAATTGAAAGACCAATTACACAATGAAATCAAACTAGTCCTCCAAATTGCATAAACCTTTAATCTTTATAATTCCAAATCCACAAATATGAACATGTATGAAGATTGCATATCCAAGAATGATGATGCACTGATACCAAAAGATGATGTGCCTAAAACCAAGGTCTAAACACATGTAAATGAACTAAAGGAACAACTTCAATTCATAAGATCAAAACCGGTTCAAAGGGCACAAAAATTGCGTTAACCCTAAATGAATTAGGTGAACCGATTGCTATATTTCATGAAATGAATATCACAATGATGTTTTCCTTAATGAAGATCATAAAATATACTTGACAATCACGTGAATAATACACAAGATCAACAAGAACAACTAAAAAATCAACCTTTCCAACAAGAGTCAATTCACACCACAAGATGAAGCAAAATTTGATGGTGATAACAAATGCTAAGAACTAATCAATTAAGTACTAATAATTTGATTACAATGCAATCAAATCTGACCGAGAAACTTCCAATTCAACCCTAGATATTACACACTAGAGAAGAAAAGAAATCACAACAAAATGAAATTGATATGACTCACAATTTCAAGTGTTACACTCGCCATAATCTCAACTCTTGGGATTAAAATTGATAAGAGGAAATTGAATTAGGGAAAACCCTAATCTCTCTCATGTAAAGTGAAGGTGTCTAATATGAAAAATGGCCTCCCAAAACCTTACTTTAAGTAATTATTTATACTTGCTCCCTTTAGGGTTAGAAAATACACAAAATTAAACTATGCCACTTTTAGGGTGGCCAGTCCTAAATGAAAATTACAAACAAAATAAAAGTGTCCCAAAATGATTACAACATAAATAGTCCAAGTAAATGAAAAATATATAAAAATTAGTCTTCAAGATGCTAGCTCTTCCATAGGATTCGTCAGCTCTGCTCATCATCAGTTTAGGTCGGTTCCATAGATAACCTACAAGCAGAGTTTTAGTGAGTTTGTCTATCACCCTTTAAAGCCTGATAAGTGTGCCTGTTGGAATATATAATGCATGAATAAGAGAAAAGATGTTAGTAAACAAATAATGCCAGGTCAATTTGCAAAAAATGGACCCTCATTGCTAAGATTTGAATTCCTTTCACTCTTGTCCTAATGATAGGTCTTGTTAGATTTTGATTCCTATCACGCTAGGTGCTATCATTAAGGTAACGACATCTAAACCCTCAGACCATACCATCCTCTATATTCCTTATGAATTTTTTTTTCCTAACTCGTCAATCCCTACTATGACTTAACTCAGCAATAATCACATTAAATTGCAAACACAACAAACAATAAATTTCACATGCATAGCAATCAACATACAACACAACATGGTAGCATATCATTAAGTTTCCCACTCACTTGTTTAGGGTCGTCATAGCCCTAGCCGGAGTCGAGCGATTCCAACGGTAACCCCTTTGCGTTCCTCTTGAAATCAGTGTCCTTTTGCTATGCTTCCTCAACCTAATCATAGAAAGCCGCATCTCCACTTGACTTTGGTAGCCTTCCAGCTCCTGATATGTGTACTCTACTCATCTTGCGTTTGATGGCAAAGCGTGAAGTCTCCTCCTTAAGGAACTTTATGCAAACAAGATTTGGATGTTGAATACTTCTTCAACGTGATTTTGATACAGGGTTCCAAAAAGAACGATCTTCTTATGAATCATTGCTTCCATTACCCTAAGTTGCTGTGATCAACCGTCTACTTTTCTTGTGTAAAAGTTGAGCAATGGAATGTCTTCAATATGCCAAATTTGGAATTCCTTCTTCCATGTATGCAAGATACCCTTAGAAAGGACAACTAAAGTTCTTGCATTAGGGTATTTGGCCAAGAATGATCTTCCTTGATATCCTTTGAACATTCCATTATGAAATCTATTTCATTCCAAATATCCCCCAAGTTATCATTTGAGACGTTGCTCGAATCACCATCTATACCAACATAAACACCTCTTCTTCCCGTTTACTTTCACACACAGACACACTCACCTCCTTCACACAATTCCCTCTTCCTCCTCGGTTTTACCTTTCCATTCTTTCTTCTTTCCTTTGTTGATATCTCTACTTAGAGGGTTTCCCATCCTTCTGCCGGTCTCCATCCTCACTCATGCTTCCATCACCATACATACACCAGCCTTTCCCACATACCACGCACACACACACCTACATATTCTTATCCTCTTTTTTGCTCAAGCCCACATACACACACACACCATGGTGCATACATACACACATACTCCATTCACGTTCTCACACCACCGACACATATATACATACATACTCCACATGCATCTCATACCCCCAATACATACTTACCCTCATACTTCACATACATTACACATCTTCCATACCCACACATATATGTTCATACCCCAAACATCATCTCATACTCATACATACATATCCTACATACACTGTCCTCAACTTCTGTACTTACAAACACACATGTCCATACACCATACACTATTTCACACACGTACATACATACCCACATATGCCTCTCCTTCCTTATACATATATACATACCTACACACCACACGTCGTCCATACATATACACACATGCTACATACTTTACACACCATCTATATACACACTAGTTTCGCACACCCCACACCTTCCATACATCTATACACATACTCCACACATCCCACACCTTCCATGCATATACATACTCTCACACGTTACATGGCATCCACACATACACACATAAACCACACCTACCATACACCATCCATATGCATACACCCCTCTCGCATACACCGCATATCATCCCATACACATACACTTCGCACACACCACATACCCTACATCACCTCATGTACATACGCACATACTCACAAGCATTACACACACATGGTTTCTCCTTCCTTAAACATACACACACCCTCACACCACACTCTCATATACCCATATGCACATCCTTGCACACCACACGCCATCACCCACAGATACACACATCTCCATATACATCACACCCATCGTCAGATACACCCATCTTCACATACACTACATACCTTCATTCACACACATACACATACACATCCTTACACACACACCATACACCATCATCCACACATACACACATTCGTACACACACCGTACACCATCACATACACATATGCACATCCTCACACACACTATACACTTGCCTCCTCTTTTCCCACACATACACACATACCCACACTCCCTACACACCTTCCATACACATTTACACATACCCACCGGCACCTTTACATCTAATTTTCCATTCTTTTCCTTCTTCTTTTCTTCCCTTTCCTTCTCCTTTTCCCTTTTTCTTGTCTTCCCCTTTTCTCTCATGGCTTCACCCCAACTGGGTGTCATCTCGTTAGACAACATTTCTTTCTCACATTCTACTCCACTTCATCCTTTCCTCCCTGCTGGTCCATTGATACACGCATACCTAGGACCTGATCACCTGAGGATGTTGTTGCTGTTGCTGTTGTCATCATGGTTGTTGTTGCTAGCGTTGCCGTGGTCATCATGGTCATTGCTATTGTCGCGGTTGAGGTCACCACTACTACTGCTATTGGGGTCACCATTGCTACGATAGTTGCGATTGCCGTTCTCCCCCTTCACACACATACGCACACGGTTGCATAGGCTGACTCCTCTACCTAAAGCACATACAAACACATCCTTGCACACACCATCCACCACTGCATACACATTTTCACACACATTATCCTTTACTTGCACACTTTGCTCCATCTCCCTTTTCCACCTTCTTACATTGCTACTATGGTCATCATCGTTGTTGTTGCTGTGGGGATTGTCGTTGTTGCTATTGTTATGGTTGTTGTAGTCGTAGTTGTCATCACTACTGCCGTTATTAGATGGCCATCAATTGTTGTTGTTACTATCTTCCTCCCTTGTTCGCTGAAACCAAGCCGCTGCTAGGACTCGCCAACGTTGTTGTTGCCACCCTCCCTCACACACACCAAGCACTCATCACCCATCAGGTGCCTCCTTTAGCAACCACCAACTGGAGCATCTACAGCCATATCATCGTTGTTTCCAACCGATGAACCTTGCCTAGACTCTGTCCATCATTGCTATCGTCGTTGGTGTGGTTCATTGTGGTTGTCATTGTTTGTTGCAACCGTAGTTGTTGTCGTGGTTACTGTTGGGGTTGCTGCCGTTGCCATAGGAAGCACGCAATCGCACACGCTGGCATCCCAACTTCCACGTGCGGCTCCTTCTTTCGACTTGACGGTGACGATTCGAATGGAGCTGAGGACGGGACGCAATGGACGGCGGGGTTCCAGATCCATTGCTACTGTTGTTAGGGTGAAGAAGATCGGGCAAACACATGGTTTGAAAGTTGTTGAAGAAGACGCAACTGGGACATATAAGAAGAAGAGAGGAAGAAGAAGGAAAAGAAGGTAGAAGGGAAAGGGAAGAAGAAAAGAAAAGAAAAGAAAAGAAAGGGAGAGATGGTGAGGAGATGGAGCTAGGGCCTACTACGGCTGCTATTGCTGAAGGAGGACGTGATGGAGAAAACCTGACGTGTTGTAGATGTGACCTTTTTTTTTAAGCTGTGTGTGTATATATATATATATTGATTATATTTTATATTATAAATATCTCTATTTTAATATTTTGCTTGAGTATAAAGATATCTTTAAATTTTTATATTTTTAGCATTTTATTACAAAAGCTTATGTCTAAGCTAATCTAATTATCCTGAATATAAATATTCACTCTAAATTTTCTTTTAAAATTCTTAGATCTTAATTTAAATTAATTTCATTATTTAACCTAATATTGTTTGAAAATTATGTTTTGGAGAATTTATTCCTCTCGCTACCCTGACCTAGAAGTATTTATTATCCTATTTATTTTTTCATAAATGTTCATATAGCTTTTTGAAATTTTTAGGATTTTACACATTATATGATTTAAGGTGTTCTATAGAATTACTTTGACTTTAGGGTTTTAATTTAAGTCTTGACATCCTTAATTAGGGTTTTGAGGCTCTTGATGGGAACTGAGGTCATAATTAATTAACTTAGGGTTTTAAAATTAGATTAAGGTTCCAATTAGTCACTTTTAGGGTTTCGGGTTTTCATTTTAGGGTTTAAAGTTGGGGAGGTTATGTGTTTAGGGTTTAAGCTCACTTGTGGTTTCAATTTTTGGTTTTTAAGGTATCATTTTGTGTGTTGAGTCAATTTAGGAAAATCTTTAGGACAAGGGTTAGGTTTCCCATTGACTCGCTAAATTATCTCTCAATTAAATCTAGGTGATTGGTATCCTAACTCAAGAATTTCTCAAGGTTTATAGAGGTGCTTATATACCTATGTTTAACACTAGTTATTCCTAGTTTGCTTAAGTTTGAGTGGTTTGGCCTTATGGAATAACCTCTTATGCCATAGCTGTGGGCATTATTTTACACAATAGTAGTAATAGCATTAGGTTGTATGGTGGTAGTAGTAGTGACTAGAGCAACATTAGGTTAACAATAGCAACAGGGTCAATAGTTGTCATTCTAGGTAGTAGTTGCATGAAAGTATTCAAAAATTAGTGAAGTACCAAGTGTTCTCTTGGATGGTTTGTACCATAAGTGAAACTTTAGAAGTATTGAATTGTGATAGATAGAGTAAGTATGGTAGTGTCTTCTAAGACTGAAAGGGTTTAGTTGGTAATAGCAAGATTAATCTCCTATCCTTGAGAGCTTTCCTCCTATCTAGTGATTTTGTTTCTAGTCAATGCATTGAGTTAAATTCTTTTCCTTTTAGTGTAGCTACCAATTAATGTAGGGATGTGTTTCTTGTTATGTGCATCTTGTATGATCTCACACTTTAGCTTACCTTGGAGAAGACTTGATTAGATGACACTTATTGAGATATGATTGGGTTTGGCATGGAAGGAGGAATAGGCAATTTTCGGTAGCTCTCAAGCTTGTGTGATAGTATAGTTAGATGCTTTAATTTTATCTAGAATAGGATTTTAGCAACTAGCATTTTTCTAAAGCTTGTTATAATGTAAATTAGGTGGAATTTGCATCTATATTTATATATTTTAGAACTCGTTCTTAACTATCTAGTGACTCGAAGATTAATAGACAAAATGTGCCCTTCATGACATTTATTGAATTGTTCTAGTTATTAATGGACGAGATGGTGCAAGCTTACTAAGAAAGGCCAAGAGTGAACAAAATGGTCCCATAAACTTGTTCCAAGTCTATCTAGCCAATCACTAACATTTAATGTTTGATGGGTTCTCTCCTAATCACTAGTGTTTAATGTTTAAATTAGAGGTGATCATTTAATAAGCTTCTCAATTGTGATCATAAATCTAACTTATTTGGATTTTGAGTTTTCTTTATACCCTATCTAAGCTTAAGCTTGATTGTTAACCCATGTAAGCGGCCTCATTAGGCCCAAGTCAGATCCAACTTTTTTTTTTTGTTTGCTTTTCTAAAAATTATAGTTTTTCACCATTTAAATTCTTTTGATCAAAATTTACAAATGTTAGCAATAATTATAAAATTTTGTTACTTTTTTGTATAAGTCAAAACAACCCATTTACATATTTCCATGATCTATTATATTAATCATTCAACTTTTGTTAAAATTACATGAAACTAATTAATTTAAATTTCATCAGCAAAGTTTAATAAACTTATGTATACATCTTTAATATCTATTTTCAATCCATTAAAGAGCATTATAGTAGAGCTCTACATCAATTGAAATTACTTTAAACAATTTTCTTTAGAGTTTTTTGTATTCAATGTTTAGAGAATTATCGTGGTTTAGATGTAATATTTAGTATATTATTAAATATATTTTTTATATGATTGGTGGCATGATAGATGCTAACAGGCGTTTCTTCTACGTTCAAGCCTTGAAAGAAAAACTAATTAGGTTTGGATTCGTTAAGAAAAATCATACTTGAGATTGTTAACCAAACCTGCTTTTTTATTAGGCTTAGTTGTTGGCCGGTAAGCAGAATCCTTACTGACTAGCTCTAGATATATATATATATATATATATATTATTTAAGCTAGAGATTACCTCTAATTCAAATTTATCAAATAGTGTGAGTGGGGTAGCTAAATGGCGGAATTCCTCAACAAAAATTACAATAATATGTTCACTTTAGTTTTGTATTTTGCTACAAACAGATAAAAATACATCACAAATGCACACAAACGTACTTACGTTTTTTTTTTTTTTTAAGATACACATGTACATAGAGCTGTTGTAAATTTTTTTCTTTTGTTATGAATAATTAGTGTTCCTCAAGCTTTTAGTTTTATGTTCTTCTAAGCCATCACTATACATATATATAAAAATGGGAGCAAATAAAAGGAGAGTAGGACATGTGGACTTATACATATCCTATGCTGTAGTATATTGATTCTTAAATTTTAAAATAAAAATCTACTTTACAACATTCCCAAAATTACACAAAATTACACAAGAACTTGTGTTTTATAAAATCTATAGCACATACCTTATGAAACCTCTAACTTTTTCTATCTTTTCATAAATTTCAAATTTATGTGATGTTGAAAAATTAATCTATATGTAATATTATAAGTTCTTTCACAAGTAAAGCCCATGGAACTAATAAAAAAACTTGTAGAGCTTGTAACAAAACATATGATATCTTAAAAGTAATTTTTTCTATTTTTTGTAATTTGAAGTTTATGTAATATCAAACAAAACTTATGAAACCTATAGTAAACTTAATATAGGGGGCTTATATGTTACATATCTTTTGGTATTTTACAAGTATGCTTCCATAAGATGATAATGAGAGGCAGCATAAAGTCACATTACCAAAAGATTAGAGAGAGGCACCTAGTTTTAAGTTTAAGGGCTATCTTGGGCTTAAGATGCTTCTCTTTAGCATAAATATAGTATTATTTTTATTCCTTTTTCTTTATCAAGAAAAATATAAGGTTATTTTTATTCATTAATATATATATATGTGTGTGTGTGTGTGTATTGTTTAATAAAGTTTATAGGGTGAATGTAGGGTATGCTGGAATTGTATCTTGTATACCTTGAGTAGGGATTCCAATATAGGTACAAGATATAAAGACATCATATCGATATCCTATAAGAGTCGGCACGGTTTAATTTGGTTCGTTTTTCCTCTAAACCTTTATGGTTTCTTTGTTTGTTTGTTTGTTTTTTTTTTAAACTAAACCATATGGTTCAGATTAAGAATTTTTCAAAATCATAAAACTTTGGTTTGGTTTGATTTGGTTTACATATAAATTGAATTGTATTTTGTAATATAAAAAAGTATATTTGTATAATGTGTAATCCTATATGAAAAGTACTAAATTTATTTAATAATAATTGATAAGCTACATATTTATATATATATTTTATCAACTCTTCATTACATATATATATATATCTATGTTTAAATTTTTAACAAGAAAAATGTACAAATTCATAAAATATATACATAAGATATTTAAGTGCAAAAAGCATATGAAAAATGGACCAAGAGAGCCCATGCTTTATCAAGATAGACCACTATGAGTATTTATAATTCATTAACAATCCCGAGAATGAAGATCTATTTGCTAATGTCTTCATTGTTTAATATATTAAATAGAAGATAAATTAGGAAAGTTATATCTTTCATGTGTTAGAGGATTGGCTTTTATCATTTATGAAAGGAATGGGATTTGCTTTATAGATTAAAAAAATATAAATAAAAGTATTAAGACATTTATTGGAGAAGATATATACATTTTTGGACCAACATAAAAAAATAAAAATAGAGAGAGAGAGAGAGTTGACATTCCCAAGGAGAAGATGGGATCGAAAACGAAGACATGTATTAATCAAGAGAAGAGCCACAAGATAAAAAATGGAGAGAACGGCTAGAGGAAAAAAAAATAAAAAAAGAGATGGCAGACAAGACCAAGAAGAACTCTATGGAAGGAGATGCGCACATGACACATGGGCTTGGAGAATAGAGCAAGAGATATCCACGAAAACAAAGACATGGACGAGCAAACATAAAGGTAGAAACTAATAGAAGGTAGCCGCAAGAGATCAATGAACAAGATATTTTGAGCATGGGCGAATAAAGAAGAAGGAGATTTTACATTCAAAATTTCAAAATTTTATATATTTTTGGGTGATTTCTTGCACACTATAATTAGAAACTTTGATTCTTTAAAAAAAAAAATCAATGGAGTATCTTATGTATTGTTTCTATTTATTGGTGTACCTTATTGATTTAATCATATACTAAATTCTTTTATGTGGGAGACTGATGAACCTTAATTATTAATTAGTATTTGTTATTCTATTATAACATATTTAGATATTTGGATTATTCTTATTATGAATTTTGATGTTGTAATTATGTATTTAGAGCTTAAAAATTATGATTATGGAACGCCTTGGAAAGTGATTTAGGACTAGTCAAGATTCTTGTTTAATTAAGTTAGTTTAATAGGAAGATTTACTATCTTAATTGAACAAAATTTGGAATTAGGGCTTAATGTAGTGTTTTCATTAATTTTTTATTAAAGAAATTTAGGAGAAATTAATTTATGACACTATTCAATTACAATTTGGAGGAGGAGTAATTGTAAATTTAATCTATGTTAATTTGACTAGAGGAATCTAGAGAATTAATTTCTTGATTGATAATTTGATGATTCAAAAGAAGATTTAAATTATTATATCATAAAAAGGACTTTAGGACTTGGAAGAGAAATAAAGGATTTCAGCAAATTTTGAAGAATACTTAAGTAGCTAAATAAAATTATAATTTAGTTACAATATGATTAGTCTCTAAGATGTATTCAATTTTCCCATATCTTTATTGATTGATTGAAGAAAGGTTTATTTTAGTGATGGTTTTAATTTCACTGCTAGTTTTAGTTAGCATTAGTATATATAATATATATTATAGAAAATTTTCATATACTTAGATAATAATAGAATTGATATTGATTTGGTAATTAATTTAATCCCTATGAAGGATAATCCTATTCCTTTTATATTACTTGATCGACTTAATATACTTACTAGTAATCTGCATTTATAAAATTTTCATGGATCAATAATGACTATTGATATTATATAAGATGTTGATGAAATCAATATCATACAATTAAGAAATTTCAAATGTATATTAACAAGTAATTTTATTCATAAAACAAACATATAATATAAAATTTGAGTTCACCTAGATATGTAATTTATAAATTGTGGTAATAAAAGTTAAATACATATATATTCATAAAACTATCTTATAATATAAATTTTGAGTTAACCTATATATGTAATTTATAAATTATGGCAATGAAAGTTAAATACATATATATTTCAATAAATGTAAATAAAAAATTCTCTTAAGTGCTATATTATAGCAAAAGAATTTTCTATTTATAAGTAAAATATTATTATGTTCTTTTAAAATGGTTTGATTTAGTTTTATGGTTCACTTCGGTTTAACCTTCCAAACCAATCATAAATTTTTTATTTATTTTAGATTAGGAATTTTTTAAACCAAATTGTAAAATAAATAAATAAATAAAAACTATACTTTCGATTTGGTTTGATCAATTTTTTTTGCCTATCCTTAGTATCCTACCATGTGATAATAAATTTCTAAAAATTACTACTCAATGCTTATTATGTAATCCTTAATACCTATAAAAAACCTATTTCATTTAATAAATTGCTCACCTAAGAAACAAACACATATATCACGAATGCATACACACAAAGAGTCGACGTAAACTTTTGTCCTTTCTTCGGAATAATCAATTTTTCTCATTTTACAACACGTACAATAATTTTCAAGTTTCTTTCTAATGGTTATAAGTAATGATATATGTGCATAGAGAGTTCACTAATGAAACGTGCTATCAAATTTTCATATGTCCAAAATAAAAAATGTTCATCATAATGTATGTTCTTCTTTCTGTATATTAATCTCATAAAGTTCGATCTCCTATATAAAGAAGGGGAAATATGATACATAGAAAAATAAAAACTATTAAATTGAATAAACTTTACTAGCTAACTAGAGTTAGACTTCAATTGTTTTTTATTCATAAGAAGCCAACTTTTATGAAGTGTAAACTTAACTTCTTCCGCTTGGATGTTAGGATAATAAAAGAAATAGGGCCGAATCAACCCATGTTCATAAGTTAAATGTATGGTCGGTCAACCAACTCAGGGTTTGTTTTTTTTTTTAATTAATTTCTTTTTTGGTTGGTGTAATATTCAGGTTGGATGTCAATTTTAGGTATCAGGTCAACATCAATAGAGCTTTTATATCGTCGAGGTAATTTTTGTTATGGGAGGAAAGACAAAAGAAGATGGTGGATAGTACATTCTACCTATCTCACGGTTCACCAACACTCTCCATCGACGATTCTTTACCGGCAAGGCACTTCTTCAAGTCATGGAAAGCCAATGTATTCCCTGAAATACCTAAAGCCATCCTAATCATTTCCGGTCATTGGGAAACACAAGAACCCACCGTCAATGTTGTTGAACGCAACGAGACCATCCATGATTTTTATGGCTTTCCTGAACCCATGTACCAGGTAACAACATAAATTCTTTTATTATTTATTTTCGTCTATTATATGTCCTTTAAGTTCAAACATGGTTTGTGATGGGGAGGATTGATAAATAGAATCCATCGAAGTCATAGTGTTTTCTTTCCTAATAACAACTTTATTAATCTATTTCTCAATCGGTGAAACTGGTGTCCGGGGTTAGACCTCATCCAATCCAATTAATGGGAGCAAGTCAAACTAGCGATTGCATGTTTAATTTAAGGATCCGCTAGGAAAGAACACAATTCTGTTATTCTGCTACACATAAGGATTGAACCTAGTCTCATAAGCGACTAAGCAAGATCTCATCCAATGAGGCACATCTTCACATGTCGTACCTTTACTTTCCTAAATGGATTCTTGTTTTTTTTTTGGGTGGGTGGAGGTTGGAATTACTGAAAATTAAGAATTCTCTTTAAAGAGGTATTATATCTGAAAAGGATCGGTTTGGCAATGGTGGAAAGATATAGATGGAAGGATGTATAAAATTGGCAGACCTAAAGAAATGCTTGACGGCACTGACATATTAGCAACTGAAATTTTCACAATTATCAGCTTCAATATCCAGCTCCAGGCGCCCCGAAATTAGCAAAGAGGGTGAAAGAACTACTGCAGACGGCTGGAATTAAGTGTGTTAATGAAGATACAAAGCGGGGTTTAGACCATGGTGCTTGGGTTCCTTTGATGCTTATGTATCCGGATGCTGATATACCAGTGTGTCAGCTCTCTATCCAAACAAGGAAAGACACCACCTACCATTACAACATTGGCAAGGCGTTGGCTCCTCTCAAGGCGGAAGGTATACTCATTCTTGGTTCTGGAAGTGCAACTCACAACCTCAGGACCATGCGGTCTGGGGATAAATCCGTTGCTTCCTGGGCTTCGGAGTTTGATACTTGGCTCAAGGATGCTCTTCTTGAGGGAAGGTAGAAAGAATGACTCTGGATTCCAAGCATTCATTAACTCCAGAATTACTAAGAATTTGTTAAGTGAAAATGATGACAAAAAAAATAAAAGGCGTGTTTCTTTTGTTTTGTAGATACGAGGATGTGAATAAATACAAAGAGAAGGCTCCACATGCAAAGATGGCACACCCATCGCCAGATCATTTCTACCCGTTGCATGTAGTCATGGGAGCTGCAGGTACGGAAGCCAAGGCAAAACTCATACACCATAGCTGGTCCTCAGTACCATTTCCTATGCCTCATATCAGTTTACCACATCAGCTGCCAACTGATTTCAGATACTGGGTTACTTGTTCAAGCATGTGCCATGTTTTCGTGTATTTTAATTTTATTTGCTGCATTCGACCAATATCGTGTTTCTCCCCCATGGACAGCATATTTGTATTGAATGACTCGAACAACACCTACTATAAACTTATCCTTACCAGAATGATGCAGCACGTATCTAGTTAAGAACCAGGACATTATCTGGGAATACATCTTCAAGCTAGATAAAAAAACTTATTGAACTACAAATTAGACTAAATCGAACTATAAATTAGGTTTTAAAAAATTATAAATTGAACTGAATCATTTCCAACCGAACCAAACCATAAGAAGTAAAGAAAAAGAAAATAATAATGAAAATCTATAGATATATGATAAAATAAAAGGATTTTATGTTATTTATTTAATTCATTATTTTATTTGGTTTTTATTATGTAACTTACTACTTTTTATTTTATATTTTTTTTCTTATTGACTAATATAGAAATTATAATTATCTTGAAGAAAACAATAAAATCTTCTTAAATATATCAAATGGGTTGTAATACACCAGAACCCGAGACGCCATAATCCACCATGTGTTCTTACAGGGTAAAGATACATTAAGGCTCTCAAACTAGCTAACACTATGTAACCTACAATAACAGCTAACCATAATTGAAATAAATTGATTAACATCACTTATAATGATCCAATTGAATTTCATTACAAGCTACAAAATACTTTCATTACAAACTGCCACTATGGGTCCCAATATGCATGAGTCCCTAAATCTATCAAGATCATTTCAATGTACGACTTTACTAGGAACAACATCATATAAAGATCATTGGGGTTCCGCAAAGGGATCTACTATTGTGGGCCCTTTAACCAAGCGAAGCATAACCAGCAAGCAACTTACTCAAATCTAATATACCAATTATTCTAGTTTCATAATTATCTTAACAAACACAAGTAACATGCAAAATTACACATATCTAAAAGGACGGTATCAAACATAATTGATCTTTGCTTAGCAATTACTCTAGAATCTATTAAATTATGGAATAATTGATCTTAGCACTAGTTTAAGTATTGTCTAATTTACCAACTTTTAATTACTTAATTGTCATTAGATCACTTTTCCTACTTTGATAGAATTTTTAAGGCTATATTAGGTGTTTAAGGTTTAATAGAATTCAAATAACAAGAAAAGAAATCAAATAAAGAAGTTTTTAAGAGTACATGACAATGCATTAAGCTATGTACATGAGCATAGTAAGGTACACGGCTGTGTATTGTGGTAATGTGCCTTTCTGTACACATTCATAATTCTATACGTCAAGTTCATGGTTGTATACTTAGTCGTGTACAGTTACACAGATAGGTACATGAACATGTACCTAGCCATGAACTTCCCAACTTATTCTTTTTCTTCTCTACACAACACAGGTAGATACACGGGCATGTACTTAGCTGTGTACTCCACTTTTCCATTGCAAACTCTCTTTCCAATCCACAAAATTCCAATCCTTCAACCCTAGTTGTGATCCTACATCTCTAAGCCTTAATTCAGGATACTTTACAATATATAGATGTTAAATTACATCAATTTGAAATACATACTTGTAGAGATTTGCTCCAACAATCGATGTCTTATCCTAACCCTTACTTGTCTAAATCATTATGTAACAAAGTTCCAAGAATTCAATCATCAATCATACTACTTGCAAGTAAATAACAATCAAGAATTATTGATTGGTTTACTTACTGTATGTAACTTTGTTGGATTGCAGGGCATAGTAGTTGTCTTCTTCTCTAAGGATTTTCCTTACTTTGGGGGTGTCCTAGTGTAGAAAATGAAAAGGGTCAAATTGACTAATGTTTAACCCTTTTATACTTATCTCCTACAATAACTAAATTCCCCTTATCTTAAATTTTTATTACTTTTCTTCACCTCAACTCTATTTGTTATTTTATTTTTAATTTATTTTCTTCAGGTTTTACATGGGTATTGAAGATAATGAATGATATTAGATAAATGATAATAAATTATTTTTTATGTCAAGTATAATTTTTATTGACTTATTGACTTATAAATAGAAAAAAAAATAACACATATAGAAGGTTCGAATTGTGAATTGAATCCTTTTTTTCAGATTAAAAAAATTATAAATTGTATGATTAGGTTTGATTTAGTTAAAAAAAAAAATTGTAATACACGGTTTGATTCAATTTGAAGAATGGAATGTATCAAATCAAACTCACTCCTACTCACAGCATAGCTATGTCCTATTGCTAATGCCTCTAGTTTTGCTACTTGGCGTTTATAGTTTTGAACTGCAGCTTCTCTCTAGAATGCCGAGCTTATATCACTATCGTAATAACCAACTCCATCCATTTTGAAATTGTGCTACTTTCGCACTAGTTTATCTAGTTGGTCGGTCCAATTTCAATCCAACGGAATTACCGAAATATAAAATAAACGATGACACAATGCCTCGGACCTTATTCCTACTAATTTGGTCCAACCATAGAGTCTTCTTGTTAACACACATACCACAAGTAATTAATTTATCAGACATAATTATAGCATTTTGTTTGGCACGTGAGAAGAAATAATGAAGGAAAAAGTACGGGAAAAAAGAATATGAAAGAAAAGAATAATGACAACATTTGCTTCTTTTCAATGTATTTGAATAATGAAAGAAAGAGAATTGAAAGGATTTTAGGTTTCATATGATCAATAATAACTAGCAACACACCTGTAAAACAAAACAAATTATAATTTATAGCATACCACATTTACTAATAAAAATCACTATATTAAAAAGAAAAAAAAAACATAGTAAACCATATTGGGAAATATTAATTTGATTGTATTCATATGGCTTGGTTGCCATTATTATAATATTAATTTAATGCCCCAAATTTATGACCTTGTAGCTTAGGAATAATTGAAATATTATCTCCAAAAAAATAATTAGAGCTTTTAAACGAGGGTAAGGGATAAAGGCACTCAAAGTACTTGTACCTTTGATTTTGGGAAATTAAATATTTAAACTTTAATTCGTGGCAATTTAGTGTCTATACTTTCAAAGATAAAACCATTTAAATGTTTTCGTTATAAAACAAATATTAATTTGGAATCTTCTAACTAATCTACTTCTAGGAATGCAATTGAGTAGGTTGTTATAGAGTACTTGACCCATCCGACTCGATAGAAACCCTATAAGTTATTATTCTATAGGATTTTTATTGGGTTTTAGGATATGATTCAAAACCTATAGGGTTTAGGGTTAGGTTTTGGGACTTCAAAAAAGCTTGATGGGAAATCTGACTGGATAAAAAATAATTTATTAATAATATTTATTCTTTATACTAATTTTATACTATACAACAAATTAAATTTTTAAATTTCATTTATATGTAAATTAATAAGTATAACATTGATCCTTCTTAATTACTTTTTACTCTACTTTTACCTTATCTCATATGAACTTTATAAAATCAATGCTTGTTTTATAATGAACTTGTTTTTAAAAGTGTAGATACTAAATTAGCATAAATAAAATTTTAGACACTTAATTGTCCAAAATCGATAATATAGGTACTAGTAATATCTTTATCCTCGAAGGTAACAACTAATTTCTTTGTTCCATTAAATAAATTGAGAAAATTGGATTGATGGAATGATACCTTGGAATAATTCAAATTAGCATGACTAACTAGAAATTAAGGGAAGTGGTATTGAAATAAGTCCTTTTTCTATAAACTTAGGTTCACATAAATAGTACGTCTAAAATATAACGTAGCACGAATCATAAATTATTTAGTTTATGTAATAATAATATTTGTAGGAAATATGCCGAAGGAGTAGCTAAATAGATTATACTTATGGGAGCATGGTATTGGTACATCCACCCTTAAAATCCCTAAAACGAGTAGGAACAACAATGCTAACTTAAGAAAATGGAAATAGACTAAGGGGATCTGATATATGCGGTGAATGTAGAGCTAATGGGTAACACTTTAAATATAGTACTTTTTAAAAAATATTTCATAAATATTATACTTGAATTTTTTTTTTCAAAAATAGATTGTGAAGATATAGATGGCATTCACACCTTTAGTACAAAAAAAAAAAAAAAACTAACATTGAAGACACGGTGGTGTTCATGCCTCTAGTACAAATCTACTAAAGGCACGGACACCATCTACACCTTCAGTACAAATTTATGAAAGTGTAGGCCATATCTATGCATTCAAAACCTATTTTTGGAATAATCATTTTGGATACGATATTTACAGAATATTTTTTAAAAAAGTACTATATTTAAGAGTGTTACCCTAGGCGTAATTCCAATCTTATTTAAAGACAATTGTAATAACATTACTAATAGTATAATGCCAATATGAGGATTAATTTTGCAAGGGATACACATAATAAATAGTAATATAAGTAAAGGAACTATATATGGTTATAAATTGTTAGCAATCATTAAATCTTGCTATGACTAATAATAATAATAATTAGCACGCTTATGTATTATATCGAAAGCTAAACTTGGGTTGAAGTTGGACCTTATAATTTGTTTTGTTTATCCATTTGTATGATATTTAATAACAATAAATGCAATAATAGTAATAAGATTTGAATAGTGCATGTGTGAATTGATAAAGTTACACCTTTTAATTAGTAATGTCAGAAATAAACTAATTGGCCTATAAAATCAATAATTTGGAATGCAAATAATATGTGAAGCATATAGGAACTCACTAAATACTCATTATACTTAAAGTAAATATATGCACATATATTTGCATGATAATTAATATGAGGGTAAAGGTAACTAAAGTTATTATAATCTATAACTCAAAAAGCAAATCAATTAATTAAGGACTCCTTGAGAATCCTTACCTAGACGTGGCTATAGGATAGACATTGTGGGGGTAAAGGTTTGAGTGTGAGGATCATGTGCATGTTGTGTGAGAACACGCTATATGTGGTCTAATGAGAAAAGCAACACGTATGAGAATGATCAAAAGTAAATGAGATGGGGAGGAGGAGTAAGCAATTCCGAATAAGGCTCAGTGCTTTGGTGATAGGGGAGTATTCTTTGGTATGTTGTGGTTTTGATCTTTTGTGAAAAATCCGGCAAAATAACGACATTTCCCCCCCCCCCCCAAGGAGTTTCCTTCAAATGAGGATGCATTAGGTATTTATAGAGTTTAGCTATGAATTTTGTCTATCCAATAGTGATGACAATTGACAGCCTTGAGTGAATGAGCCCCTATATGGGCTTTTCATAAGTGTAGGCCTATTAGAGGTCTTTAATATGTGAGCATTATTGAAAAAGGTTCGATTAGACCGACCAATCTAATAGGTCTTATCTCAAGCCTACCATGTCAAATCTCCCATAATAATCCCAAACCATAGACTTAACTTTCTGAGCCTTGTTATTTAGGCTCAAAGAGTTAAATCCATTAAAATATTAGGCTAAAATCTACTAATTGAATTTAGCTTTTTACATTTTGCCCCTTCACCAAAGTCCTTCAAATGAATTCGAAGAGGTTTGGACATCAAATAAGCCTTACAAAATAATTAAGGCACTACGTGATGCATATGCACTTTATAACAACTACATTGTTGCTAAATGCATTTACATGATCAAGGATTTCATTTCTTTGTGAATAACTTTTCACTAGTCGATGATTTCAACCCTGATTGGATCAAGTCCTCTATCTATTTTGTATGAATTTCCTTTCTTGTTGAGTTGATTACCCCATAGTAATTCTATGTCCATGTTCTCTGTAGGGGGAAAATTCCTCAAATTTCTTTTATATTTCATGAAAGCTTTCTAGAAGAGGATATTTCTAATATCAATTGAGAAATGAGCTTATGAAGGTCACTAGAGTGTGTGTGTACGGAGAGGTATTCGCTGCTCTTGTGAAACTGGCTTGATGCTGCAAATGCGGTCAACATACTCCAAGCTTGGAATGGGCAAGCCAGTGGAAAGCCACCAAGGCCTGATTCGCTGAAACGAACCCACGTTCATCAGTTTCTCGTTACTGAGCTCGGCATCTTCCTACCCGCGCTTCTACTGTGGATAAACATCACATTCTACATCAGCATATAATTTGTTACCCAAGCACATAGCTAGAGAGGTGAGGTGTCATTTGTTCACGCGTCCACAATCACATGCAAATCTGTTTCTTTTTAACTCTTTGCTGCGTTCTGCTCGACGTGTTTTCTACCCTTCTTTTCCATTTTTTTCTTAAGAAAGTTGCCAATTGTTCATCGGCATTTTATACAAACAGAATATACACTAGACTACCAAGGCCAATTAGCAGCTACTGTCGTACATAAAATGCACCATAATAGATGGTCATTTGTTCGAGCCTCATCCCCCTTAATGTCGTCATCTTCATGCATCTGTTTTGTACTCCTTTAATCTTTATACTTTCTGTAATGACCTAATCCTCAGTTAGCTTGGTTTCTGGGTATTAACAAAAAGTGACTGCGCTACTTGGATCGAACCACGTGTTCATTCATTTCCGTGGGACATTTCATTTGTTAGAACAAGCATTAACTGTTTCATCTTGCCGTCATTGAGCTTCATTCATTTCTATGAGGAGTTCTTGCTAGCTAGGGTATACTATCTGTTGATGAATATGCCCCGAATTTGTGGAAGGCTGGCAGCTTCCTATATATATAGATCAAATTTGTCTAGTTTCCTATTTTATTTGTTTCATACTTGTATTTATATATATGGGGTATTTTAGGGCCTAAATCCAATTTGTCTAGTTTTCTATTTTATTCGTTTCATACTTGTATCTATATATATGGGGTGTTTTAGGGTTTTAAAATACAGTGTAATACAATCTTGTACTCCAACTTCAAATTAATAGATTTTTCCTCTCCTCTACCTATGGTTTTATACCTGATTTGGGTTTTCCACGTAAATATTATGTGTCTTTTATTTTTCTTGCGATTATTATTTATCTTGTCATTGTTTTTGTCCTTAACAAAATCATAACAAGTGGTATCAGAGTAAAAGTTCTTTGATTTTGTTCTAAACAATGGCATCAGTCAAGTACGATATTTCGCTGCTAGATCACAATACAAGATTTTCCCTATGGCAGGTTAAGATGTGTGTGGTTCTTGCACGGATGGATTTAGGATGATGCTTTGTTAGGGTTTTATAAGATGCCTGCATCATGGACTCCTGAAGAAAAACAACATAAGGATCGTAAAGCCCTTTCTCAAATTCATCTTCATCTTTCAAATCAAATTTTGTAGGATGTGTTAAAGGAGAAGACCATTGCTGCATTGTGGTTAAAGTTGGAGCAATTATGCATGATGAAGAGTTTGACTAGTAAATTGCATCTAAAGTAGAAACTATACTCACACTGTTTGGCAGAAGGAGGGTCTGTAGATGATCACTTCACCATCTTTAAGGAGATTGTATCAGATCTAGAATCCATGGAGGTAAAGTATGATGAAGAAGATCTAGCTTTAATTTTGTTATGTTTGTTACCTCCTTCGTATTCGAATTTTAGAGTTACAATCTTATATAGTCATGATATAATTACTATGGAAGATGCTTACGATGCTTTAGCCTCTTATGAAAAGATGAAAACTTTAGTTATTGGAATTGAGCCTAAGGTTGAAAGTATTGTTACTCGAGGAAGGAGTCAGAATATAAATTCTAGTGGGAATTCAAGGGGTAGATCGAAGTCTGCAAATAGGAATAAAACTTATAATTATTGCAACAGGAAGGGACATATAAAATCGGAATGTTATAAATTGCAAAACAAGAACAAAAGAGATAATGATAACCAAAAGGAGAAACAACTAGAAAAATCTAGTGAAGCTGATGTTGCTGAAGACTATGGTGAGCTTCTTATTGTTTCTAATGATTCACAGACTAGTCAGGAATGGATCTTAGATTCTAGTTGTACTTTTCATATGTATCCCAATCGGGATTGGTTTTGAACTTATGAAAAGGTTTCCAAAGGTGTTGTTTTGTTAGGCAATAACGCTTCTTGCAAGATTGTAGGTATTGGAACGATTAAAATCAAAATGTATGATGGTGTTGTTAGGACGCTTGATGATGTGAGACATGTTCCTAACTTGAAGAGAAATTTGATTTCTCTTAGTACTCTTGATTCTAAAGGGTACAAGTACACTGGTGAAGGTGAAGTTTTAAAGATCAATAGGGGATTGTTGGTGGTGATGAAAGGGCAAAAACAAGCTGCTAACTTGTATGTTTTGTAGGGTTTAGTTGTTACAGGTGCTGCTGCTGTTACTTCTTTATCCTTATCAGATGAAGATTCTACAAAAATTTTAGCACATGCGTTTAGGTCATATGAGTGAAGCTAGCATGACTAAGTTGAGTAGAAGAGGTTTACTTGAGGGGCAAAACATTCATAAGTTAAAATTTTGTGAACATTGTGTGTTTGGAAAATAGAAAAGAGTCAAATTCACCATAGGTACACATAATACAAAGGGTATTCTGGATTATGTCTACTGATATTTGGGGGCCATCGAGAGTGCCATCTAGTAGAGGTGCTTCTTACATGATTACTATTATAGATGACTTTTCTAGATGTGTTTAGGTATTCTTCTTAAAGTAGAAGAATGATGTTCTACCTACATTCAAAGAATGGAAAGCAATGATTGAGAAGCAAACTAAGAAAGAGGTAAAGCATTTGCATACTGATAATAGATTAGAGTTTAGTTCTAACGATTTTAATAATCTATGCAATACTCTATTACTAGAGAAGTCCTGTTTCTATGCCTTCCTAGCTACAATACTCTATTACTAGAGACAGGCCTAGGAGAGAAGTTAGACCACCTTAGAGATTTGCAGAGGCAGCTCTTATAGCTTATACTCTCAATGTTGCAGAGGATGTTAATTTTCATCAGGAGCCATCCACTTACACAGAGGCTGTTAATTGCGAAGACTCTGGTAAGTGGATGATTGCAATGCAGGAAGAGATGGAATCCCTTTAGAAAAATAGTACGTGGGATTTGGTGAAGCTTCCTAAAGGGAAGAAAACAGTTAAGTGCAAAAGGGTTTATAAGAAGAAAGAAAGTACACCATATATTAAAGAACCTAGATACAAGGCCAAGCTAGTCACAAAAGGTTATAGTCAGATACTAGGTATTGATTTCACTGATATGTTTCCGCTTGTTGTAAAACACAGTTCAATTAGAGCACTTTTGGGTATCATAGCCTTGCAAGATCTTGAATTAGAATAGCTAGATGTGAAGACTGCTTTCCTATATGGAAAGCTTGAGGAAGATATTTACATGTAATAGCCAAAAGGCTTTGTAGCCTTTAGAAAGGACCATGTTTGCATGTTGAAGAAATCCCTTTATGGGTTAAAACAATCACCCAGACAGTGATATAAAAGATTCGATTCTTTTATGACTTCTCATTAGTTCAGAGAAGTAGTTATGATAGTTGTGTCTATTTCAAGAAATGTGACGATAGGTCTTTTGTTTATTTATTATTATATGTTAATGATATGCTGATTGTAGCTAAAGATAGAAGAGAGATTAAAAGGGTTAAAACCCAATTGAGTAGAGAATTTGATATGAAGGATTTAGGAGCAACAAAGAAGATACTTGGAATGGAAATTCTAAGAAACAGAAAATCAAGAATGTTACATCTCAGCCAGAAGGGGTACTTTGAAATGATACTTCACAAGTTCAATATGATGAATGCTAAGCCTATCAGTACTCCTTTAGCATCTCACTTTAAGCTTTTGTCTACTCAATCTCCTAAATCAGATAAAGAAATAAATTATATGTCAAAGGCTCCATATTCTAGTGCTGTAGGATCTCTTATGTATGGTATGGTATATACTCTCCCAGACCTGTCACATGCTGTAAGTGTCACTACAGGAATTTCTATATTTAGCGACGTTTGCATATTTTTCAAACGTCTCTGATTTTAATATACTTTAGTCATGTTTATTAAACATTGAAAAAATATATCATTAGTGAAGTTTATAACTAAAGTGAAATTATATAAACTATAATTTAATAACTTTTTCCATAATTTTTTATTCCAATGAAAAAAATAATTTTGTTCTTTTTTTTGTAATAAACCATTTTTTTATTTGATGGTACTTTTTTAAAATAAAAGGAAATTATTTTTATTAAAAAGAAAAAAAAAAGAAAATGCTTTGGTGGGCTGGTTAGGTGGGAAAAAGGGAGCGAAATAGAGAAGAGTTAAACCGGTCTTACAGCCAAAAAAACTTCTAGCAAGCTCATTCCATCCATCAAAGCATTCTGAAATCCCTTTCCCTTAGGTTGCTTGGACAAAGAAAGCAGCAACGTGCTGATTTGAGGAATGAAAGGACTGCAAGCTAAAGCTATCTCTTGGTGGAGGATTGAAGATATCGAGTAGGAAACGTGAACCCTACTCCTATTTTGTTATGAAGGTATGATTTTTGTTAGAAAGCATTCACAAAAA